>QLTV01002845.1:316592-381277 GCA_003457575.1 Thermophis baileyi | reverse complement strand
GCTGCCCGCGAGAGTTTCTCCTCCCGCCCGCTTCGCTCGAGAGTCGGAGGCAGGGGTGCCGCCTCTGCCAGCGTTTTGATGCCTGCGAGCCTGCGATGGGGCGGCGAGGCAGGCATCAAGGCTCCCCTTCTCTTCCTCGGAGGCAGGAGCGCGTTTGAAAACGCTGGCAGAGGCAGAGCCCAGAGGAGCCGAGCAGTCTCGTGGGGTGCTCGACTCTCCCTCTGCCTCTGCCAGCGTTGTGACGCGCTCCTGCCTGAGATGGGGCGGCGAGGCAGCCATCAAGGCTCCCCTTCTCTTCCTCGGAGGCAGGAGCGCGTTTGAAAACGCTGGCAGAGGCAGAGCCCAGAGGAGCCGAGCAGTCTCGTGGGGTGTGCGTGCCCTCGACTCTCACTTGCTCTCGCTCTCCCGGCCAAAAAAGTGCCCGCAGCAAAAAGAGCGCCTCCTGGCATGCCCCCCCCTTTCCCCCCGGAAAGTAATGGGGGGGCTTATTTTCGGGGGGTGGCTTATTTCAACGCATGTCCCGAAAAGCCCTGTTGGGCTTATTATCGGGACATGTCTTATTTTCGGGGAAACACGGTATTTAGATGGTCATTGGAACATCACATTTCCATATTCAGTAGGGAAGATGTAAATTTAATAAAATAAATTCATGCATCAGACAGATGTGATAAAATTTCCTATTAAGCAATATTATTGCAGAAAATATATGTTAATTATCCCTTTTTCTTGAAGGTTTACTAGCTGAAAGATTATTTTAGTTAGGAATACAGATATGTTTCTCGGTTTAATATTAGCTAGTTGAACAGCATTTGTTACTGGCTAAAGTTTTAAGTTCTTAATCTTCATTGTTTGCTCATGTTTCTGTCTCCCCTTGAATGGGCAGTAGGTTCATACTCATTATGTTTTCAAAACAAAAAAATGAAATTATATTTCATTGTATCATCTCACTTTTGAGATCATTTTCCTTTGACCAACTTACCGTATTTTTCGGAGTATAAGACACACTGGAGTATAAGACACACCTTAGTTTTTGGGGAGGAAAATAAGAAAAAAGCTGATTGGCAGGTGGATCGTGCTCCCGGAATACCCCCAATCAGCTGTTCTCAGAGGTGAATTTTAGCAACAGGTTGCGCTTTGCTTTTTTTTTCTGCCTCTGAAACCTCCGTTTCAGAGGCTTTTTTTCTGAAGCTCCGTTTCAGAAGCTTTTTTCAGAGGCTGGGCGGGGCTACATTCGGAGTATAAGACGCACCCAGATTTTCACCCTCTTTTTTGGGGGGGAAAGGTGCATCTTATACTCCGAAAAATACGGTAGTCTTTTTCATTCATCTTCCATTTCTGTTGCATTTTAAATTATATTGTAATCTTATTGAGACAGAGCTCATACTTTTGATAAAGTAGAATTTCTTGTTCAAGTCCTGTTGAATACAAAAAAATACTCAAATGGTTTTGCTTACAGTTTCTTATATATTTGTATAGCTATAAAATTATGGTTATTTTTTGTGAGCATAAAGCAGCATGTTTGCTTTCAAACATTCTTTGCCAACATAATTACTTTACAGCTTACCTTCCTACATAGATGTTTAAACTATTTTCACACATTACATCTATCTCATTATCAAAATAGCTACTCTTCATAAGTACTCTTTATAGCTGTCTGAAAGCCTGCAATCAGAAGGTATTCGCCACGTAATAACTTGGTAAAAAAATGGATTTTTTAAAAAAATTACTGTGTTCTGGAAATGTGTATAAGTATCATAGAGACAGGTTCACTATAGGCTTTCACATTTGCTGAAAAAGTTATTTAACACCTTCCAATAATTCATAAAAATGACATTGGACGATAGCCTCAGATTCAGTATGAATAGAATGCTATCATAGAATTCAAAAGACCGGGGTTTTTCCCCAATTGTTACCAAAGTTAGCAAATGCTGCACCATGTCCGATCAAAATACCAAGTGCTTAGCCATGCAACTAAGTGCCATTGAGAGAATGTGATGGGAATAAATCAGTTCTAAGCTTGGCAAGTACTAAAATGGTCACATGATAGTTTCCCCTTGTGTTCAATTTGTTGTTCAATTCACATTCATGCTAGCTTTGCTCAGCCCACTTTCTAAAACATTATTTTCATTGGCATCATAGGAATGGTTACTACTACTACCATCTGTGTCAAGCTGGATGTGGTAAGTGCAAGAGTGTATTGTAAACAAATAATTGTAAAAATTTAAGAACCCTTTAAAAAACTAATTCATTTTATGCATGTCATAGCCCTGGAATCAATAGCAAGTAACATATGGAGCTGATAAATATTACTTGCTATTCAATTCTGAAAGAAAAATAATGCAGAAGACAGCTATCAGTATAAGAGTAGGTAACAGACTGGATGTAAATATTTAAACGGCTACCCAAAGAGGAACTTATATCCTCAGAAAAGGACAAGAAGCAATGGTTTTAAATTTGAGGGAAAGAGACTAAGATTTTTGTATTCAACCTATACAAAAACAAAGAAAGAAATTCAGTCTGAACATTTATTTAATTCTTCATAGGATGCCTGAAGTTTATACTACTGCTTTATAACTGCTGCTTTTGGAACTGATCATTGGTCAGATTAGAACTTCCTATGAAATGCCTATCAAACTGATTTACCTACTAAAGAGCTTCTGTATAATAGCAATAGCACTTAGACTTATATACCGCTTCATAGTGCTTTACAGCCCTCTCTAAGCGGTTCACAGAGTCAGCCTATTGCCCCCAACAATCTGGGTCCTCATTTTACCGACCTCGGAAGGATGGAAGGCTGAGTCAACCTTGAGCTGGTGAGACCCGAACTGCCAAACTGCTGGCAGCCGGTGATCAGCAGAAGTAGCCTGCAGTACTGCATTCTAACCACTGTGCCACCGCGGCTCTTCATCCAGAGACTTATTTGAAGTTTACCCTCAAGCATTTACAAGAATGCACCCACTCTTGTGCAAAAAAAGTACATGGTTGAGAGAGAGAGAGAGAGAGATTTATACCCTCTGTTTGGCTTTGAACTTGAGATTGGTTGTCAGACTCCAATGGGGCCATGCAGGGGTAACTTTGTAGGTTGTCTTTTGAGTCCCAGGCTTGGTTGAGCCTTGCTGGGTGATGCACTCTCCCCAGGTGCCATGTGGTGAGTTCTGTTGCTAGATGGGTAGAGGGCTAATCCTACCTTTGTTGGAGGGCGTTTGCTTATGAATAGACCTAGCTATCTCTTTATCTCTTAAGTGCTGACATCTGCTGCTATTGAGGAGGGTGGGGACTATTAAGAGTGAGTCTGCTTCCTGCCTAAAAAACATGTTTCTCACTTTCTCATCCAGGGAAATATAATATTCTGCCTTTTTAATATTTCCTAGAATATTTCATTTTTCTAGGAGAGGGGTGGGTACTAACTTCCTACAATAACATGTTAAACAAATTTAGAGAGTTTGTGATTCAGGAAGTTATGGAAACCTAGCTATTCTCTTAGTATACAATGGATCAGCCAATATTATTTATTTCTTTGGATATAACGTGTGTATATCGAGTTGTATTTTATACTGTGTTTTATTAATCTGGTTTAGTACGGTATATGAACCCTGCCAGTGTCAGATGTAAACTAGCTTATTGCCTTTGCAAACACAGAGAATAACAATTTTCTCCTTTAAAGGAAAAGGAAAAGCACAAGATCAGAAAACCTTGATTTGAGACTATCCAATATGGAACACAGTTGAAAGTGCCAATATGGTGGTATGCTTAGAGCCTAAGAGTGATTCACATGCTAGCCACCTGGAAATTCTTCTCTTAGTAGTTAATGGAACAGTCTCCTCACCAGTTCACACAGATGCCATTAGTAGGGAGAAATCCCACATTTACTAGCTGAGAGATAAATTGACGTAAAAGCATTCCACTTTCTGTAACTTTATCTTATTCTTTTTTGGTAATTAATGTCAAAAGAAACTCAAGGAAAAATTTGCTTTTGTATTGAAGTGGACTGCCAAAAGCTTTAGTCTTCCACAACAACAAGGACTCAGCAGTAAATCTCGGCCCTTAGCTTTACACTGTTAAACCGATCTCCTTGGTTAGGACTTGAGAAAAGTCTTATGGGGCTATCTCAATAAATGAATCCAAATAAATCCGTGATGGCGAACCTAGGACACGCGTGCCACAGGTAGCACGCAGAGCCCTCTCTGCAGGCACGCCAGCCATAGCCCAGCCCAGCTCCACTGCGCATGCGCGTGCCTCCCGCCAGCAAGCTGGTCTTCGGGTCTCTGCCGCGCATGCGCGGGGGCAAGGCAGTTCCATGCGCTGCGCTGGGGAAAGAAATTGGGGAGATCGGAGAAGGCACGGGAGGATGGAATCCAGGAGGAAACTAGCGCGCACTGGGGAAAGAAATTGGGATAGATCAGAGAAGGCACAGGAGGGAGGAATCCAGGAGGAAACTAGTGCGCGCTGGGGAAATAAATTGGGCAGATCAGGGATTCCCCCCCCCTGTTTTTGTACTAGCAGGCCTCCCTGAAGCCTCCTGAGACTAAAAACGGGGCATGGGGGAGTACAGCGCCCTCCCTGCCCATTTTTGGTCCCAGGAGTCTTCAGGGAGGCCTGCTAGCACCAAAACGGGCTGCGGGTGGGGGGTCGCCTGTGCATGTGCAAAAGGGGCAGGTGGAGCATGGCGGTCGCCCGCGCATGCGGGGGGGCTGCGGGGCAGCATTGCATTAGGGGGCAGCACACACGCACACGCTGTCGCGCGCATGCACGCTTTTTTGGCACCCGAGGAAAAAAAGGTTAGCCATCACTAAAATAAATGATTGACCATTACCAAAGGAAAAGTGTATTTTCTGTGGCTCTTATGCTAGTTCAAATCAGTCACTTTTTTCTTTCCTGTCCTTTCTAAAAATTAACAGACTCTTTATAAGGGACATGTTAGCTTTGAAGCTGTGTGCTTGCAGAACTATCAACTCTGGATCAAGAACTGTTGATTATCAGCATATCTTTTTTCAATTATGTTTATTTAAAGTTTTGAATAGAACAATGAAAGACAATACAGATTAGAAGAAAAAATATGAAAAAAGTTAAATGTATTAAGGAAAGAAATCCTCAAACAACTCACCTCAGGTATAAACGATTCCTTAATCTCAACACCTCCTCTTAGGTGACAGATGCAAAATTCTTCATCCCATTTCTTCATAATAAGCAAGTCAATTAAATAACATCTTCAATCCAGTTACTAGCAAAAGATTCAAAGAAAGCTATCAGCTTGTCTTTTGAAGAAAGGGAATGTAAGAGTTACAGGTAGTCCTTGACTTACGACCACAATTGACCCCCAAATTTCTGTAGCTAAGCGAGACAGTTGTTAATTGAGTTTTGTCCAGGGGTGGGCTTCAAAAATTTTAGCAAGGGATTCTCTGCCTGGTTGATGGGTGGGCATGGCCATGGTGGGCATGGCCTAGTCGGCCTCCTGCACCACGGCGGGGAGGGGGCCTTTTTGTCCTCCCCGGGCTCCGGAAGCTTTCCTCGAGCCTCTGGGAGGGTGAAAACGGCCTCCCCAGGCTCCAGAGGCCCTCTGGAGGCCAGAAAGGTTCCTGAACTTCCGGTAGGCCCGTTTTTTGCCCTCCCCGAGTCTCCACGCATGCCCTGCACTTACCTGCATCCAAAATGGGCTGCGTAGGGACTCCTGGGAGGGGAGGGGTGGGGTGGGCGGGGCCAGCCAGGAGTGGGATTTGGGGGTTCTCCAAACTGCACAGAATCTTAGCTAGAGGTTCTCCCAAACCCCTGCGAACCCCCAGCAGCCAACCCCTGGTTTTATCCCATGTTACGACCTTTCTTGCCACAGTTGTTAAATGGATCACTGCCGTTTTAAGTTAGGAAAATGTTTTTTAAGTGAATCTGGCTTCCCCCATTGACTTTGCTTGTCAGGTCACAGAAAGTGATCACATGACCCTGGGACACTGCAACCATCATAAATATGAATCAGTTGCCAAGCATTCAAATTTTGATCACATGACTGTGGGGATGCTACAAAAAGTGATAAGCATGAAAAACAGTCATAAGTCACTTTTTCAGTGCCGTTGTAACCTCAGTCACTAAACGAATGGTTGTAAGTTGAGGATTACCTGTAGTTCTCACATTTGTTAGAGATATGAGAGTGTTACATATACAACCAGCTGCAAATATCCCTGTTATCAGTTAAGAGATTTGCCTGCACTGATTGACAGGAAAGATGTTCGAAATAAAACCAGAAAGCCTCTTCTATGATATACAAAGAATTCCATCTGCTGCAATAATTTTTACCAAAGAGGACTCTGTGAGATTAGCTTTTAGAAAAAAATTACTTTCAGTTTAGGCAACTGCCCAAGAGCCCAATAATCCTGGATTATTTAAAGTAGAGGAAAACTAAAGATAAATATAATGGAACATATATTATGGAGTGTTAAGTGTTCTTTTTTAAATAAATAAAACCAGAGAAATGATTCCATGACAGAAGTAACTAAATACGAAAAATAGAGCTAAAGCTGTGTGGCAATTCCTGAAAAAGATGCTGAAAGCAGAATTGCAAGGAGGAAAAAGAAATGATACAAAAACTATAGCTGCACAAAAACTTATGAAAAACATAAGAATCAGGGAAGCAAACAAACAAAACCTCAATAGGAGGTGGAAAGATACCGTGTTTCCCCTATAATAAGACATGTCCTGATAATAAGCCCAACAGGGCTTTTCGGGACATGCGTTGAAATAAGCCCCCCCCAAAAAATAAGGGCCCCCCCATTACTTTCCGGGGAAAGGGGGGCATGCCGGGAGCCGCTCTTTTTGCGGCAGGCACTCTTGTGGCCAGGAGAGCGAGAGCAAGCGAGAGGCGAGTGCACGCACACCCCACGGGACTGCCTCGGCTCCTCTGGGCTCTGCCTCTGGCAGCGTTTTGAAATGCGCTCCTGCCTACGATGAGGCGGCTAGGCAGGGATTGAGGCTCCCCTCTTGTCTTCGCAGCGGAGGTGCTGGTGCGCCGCGACTCTCAGGCACTCGCTGCTTGTGCCTCTGTAGCTACCGTACTAACGTTGCAGAGCCCTGCAGTCAGCTAGAGAGCGCCGGGCCGCGGGTCGGCCTTGCTGCCCCTTCAGCTCTGCCTCCCGCCCACGCCTCCTTCGCTCGCTCGCAGGCTCGGGACGTTCATCCTCCACCTGCCCTCCCCGCATCCTTCAGACAGGGGATGCAGGCGAGGGCGGTGCGTGGGAATCCCCCACAGGAACAGCCACCCGGCGCACCCGCCTCTCACTTGCTCTCTCTCTCTCCGAGGAATGCGACAGAGCTACAAGTCCCAGGTAGGACGCGCGTCTCGTGGCCCACCCTTCCTGGCTCCCCTCCTCAGGCAGCCCGCGGGAGTTTCTTCTCCCTCCCGCTTCCCTCGAGTGCCGGAGGCGGGGGAGCGTCAGTGGACACAACGCCAAGGAACGCGACGGAGCTACAAGTCCCAGGTAGGACGTGCATCTCGCGGCCCAACATGTTCCACCTGCCAGAAATGAGTCTCTGTGAGACTCGTCCCGCCACCGCCGCTGCCTCGTGGAGCAGGACTCTGCAAGGCCTGTTGTGCCGTTGCATGCACCAACGGCAGAAGGACCCCAGCTGTGCCAGCATGATGAAGTTTGCGGCAGTCCTGCCGTTCTGCAACGGTGCAACGGCACAAGCCTTGCTGAGTCCTGCTCCACGAGGCGGTGGCGGCAGGGAGGGGAGGCAGTGGCGATGGGACATCCAGTCCCATGCTCGCCGCCTACTGCACCCCCAAAATACTAACCCACCCCCCCACCCCCCGATAATAAGGCCAAGGCCATATTTCGGGGTTCAAAAAAATATAAGCCCCGTCTTATTTTCGGGGAAACACGGTATCACTAAGAAAAAGACTGCTCTTAATTACAAAAAAGAGATTTGAGCAGCTAAAGGTCAGAATGAACTGAGGCTGATGAAACATTTTAAGATAAAAAAAATAGGGCTTCTTCAGATATATTCAAAGAAAAAAGAATCAGTACAGCAAGTACATAATTAAAATTGCAAATATTAACACTTAACAATAGCAAGAGAAGATAGCACTCCTCAAATCCTATTTTGCTTTGTCTTTTCCAACAGGGGGATATAAATTTAATTAGGCCATTGTGAAGGGCAGAATTAAATTTAAGATTCATGGTCAGGGAATATCTGTCTGAATGAGTTGAATTCTGAATGAATTTCATCCCAGAGTACTGAAGGATTTTGCTGATATACTGTGTTGACTTTGTGAAATCCTAGAACAAAAGTATCAGATAAGTGAAGAACAAATTGTTATTGTCATCCTAAAAACCAGCAAAGAAAATCCAGCAAACCTCCTTAATTAGGTCAGGATTTCAGTAAGCATAAATTACTGTGATTTCTGCAAAGCATTTGCCAAATTATCTAATGACATTCTAATTAGCAACCTAGTTAAATTTGAGGTGGATTACTTGACAACTAGGACCTGAACAGATGGGGGGGGGAATGCTTTAGCAGCAGTTGAACAGTGTTTAGATTTATCAACAGAAGTATAGTTTCTAATCATTTATTTTTTTAATAGGTGGCATCTTGAGGATTTTGTCCAGTTTTAAGCTTTACACTTTTAAAAGGGTCTGGTCAAAATCAGATTCAGAGAAGATCTGGGACTACAAACTTAAGTATTGGTGAAAGAAAAGAGATTCTTGGAGGGTTGATATATCTGGAAAAAAACTGAACAAAAGGCTATATCATTTTTTTTTATCATCCTAGGATATACAATAATAAACGTTAAGTTATAGGAATAAGGGTGAAATCCTAGCAGTAATTTAATAAGATAAAAACAGTTTAACAATGGAACTAATTACTGAAAAATGTAGTGGGTTTTTTAGAAGATATTCTCAAGGAGAGGTGGACAGTTGTCTATCAAAGTTTAATTTGGATTCTTGCACAGAATAGGCAGCTAGCCACAATGGCATCTTCCAGTTTGATGCCTCTAGTAAATGCATTTGAGGAGTATTTTTCTTATACCAACGCTCTGCTAATACATGTGCAGGTTCTCCTGTTTTTTCTGTCTTTATTTGTAGCCAAAACCTGATCCTTTTCTTTCAGGCCAGTAGTTTGCCACAGCTTAAGAACTTTTTAAGTTAAGGTTTATCTAAGCAAAGTAAATTTTGGCACAGATGTATAGATATATTTATTGTGAAGTAAACTACTGGGGAAAATCCACACTTTAATGAGAAAAGAAAAGTGTGTGTATGTGAGAGAGGGGGGTGGGTGGGAGGGAGGGAGAAAGCGCTTTTGAGTTGCAACACCAAATTGTAACAGCCTTGTTTGGATATTAGATTATAAGCGACTGTGACAGCCTTCCAGATAGCATTAAAAACTGAATTATTCCAGAAGTCCTTCAAAGCTTTAATACTGTTGCTGTCTTGTCATCATGATCTGTGGGATATGGAATAACAATCATGGGGTTATAATAGGATTATTGTTTTGTGACAGTAAAGTGCTGGAATGGATGTTTTGGTGTATTGTTTTAAAAGGATATATAGTTAAGTGTGGACATTTTAAAGCTTTATATTTATTGTAAATGTTTAATTGTTTGTACTGTGGATACTTTAATAATTATAACATGCCATGAGTCAAATGAAATTGGTAGCACAGAAGTTTGATCAACATGGTTGTGATAAAGTTGCATGACATGAAATCTGGGTTTATAAAAATTACTATAAATTTGTAGTCCAGTGCTTTACTAGTGAAGGTGATATTTAATAAAATATTAAAAGGTGCTTAGAGAACTTTGAGCTGTGCACCTCTGCAAATTATATTTCTTGGGTATACTAAATTAAGTGAATAACCAAATAAGAATATGACAGTTTTACTAAATTCTGGACAAGAAAAGATGTCGACTGTTGATTTATGTCAAGTAAATAAAATTATGTCAAGTAAATAAAAAAGTATGGCAGCTTATGATTTGTTTAAAAAACGGGTTCTCTGTTTTCCCTTTTTAAAACAAGTTCAGCAACCTGCTTGTTTTTCTACTTTTTAAAACAAACTCACTGACTTAAAATAATGACCCAATCTTGTTGACATAACACCGAATATCTACCCACACAGCCAAAAAGTTTAGAAAGTTCAGAATTAATTATAGCACTCTTCTAAATTAATCCTGCATTTGTCAGACACATGGAAAGAAATTCAATTGTGGTGTCAGTAAGCATGCATTTTTTTCATTGCTTTGAGAGAATTACTGCAATTAAATTTTTGAGGAAAGTTAGCATTTCCATTACCTTTATAGAATTAATTTAAGTTTATTGCTACCTTGCCCTAAAATGTTAATTCTATATATTGCCTTAGTATAATAAAAAGGGTTGTTAAGGAAAAAAACAGAAAGATGGACTTAACACTTCTTTACTTTTACCTATAAACCCCACTCAACAGATTGTTTCTCTATTTAATGACTATAAATGTTAAAAATCTATTCTGGAGTGTCCTTTTCTGATCTTAATACCAATGCCAATTCTATTTATGGGTTTTCATTTTGTTTTCTTTTGTAGTTAAGGTAAGTTATGAAAAGAGAGCCAGTTTGGTGTAATTGTTAAGGAACTAAACCAGAAACAAGAGACCTTGAGTCCTAGTCTTGCCTTAAGCACAAAGTCACCTTGTTGACCTTGGGCCAGTCCTTCTTTCTTAACCCTAGGAAGAAAATGGCAGGGCAAACCACTTCTGAAAATCTTGCCAAGAAAATGGCAGGGACTTCTCCAGGCAGTTAATAGAGTTAACAATGACTCGAAGTCTGCCTGCCTGCCTGCCTGCCTGCCTGCCTGCCTGCCTGCCTATCTATCTATCTATCTATCTATCTATCTATCTATCTATCTATCTATCTATCTATCTATCTATCTATCTATCTATCTATCTATCTATCTATCTATCTATCTATCTATCTATCTATCTATCTATCTATCTATCTATCTACCTAACTACCTAACTAACTACCTAACTACCAGAGGTGGGTTGCTGCCGGTTCGGACCAGCTCTATAGAACTGGTAGTGGGAATTTTCCCCCGCTCGCCGAACCGGCAGCGATGGCTGGCTGGACACGCCCCCGAACCGGCTCTCTCAGCGGTGCCATAGGTGGCGCCATTTTGTTTTTTGCCTCTGCGCACGCACAGAAGCTGTTTTTTGCTTCTGTGCATGCGCAGAAGCTTGGTTTTTAGCAATGCGTGCGCGCGCCCACGCGGCGTGTGAGGAAGCGAACTGGCAGTGAGGTAAGTTAGAATCCACCCCGCTACATACCTACGTACTCCAACTGTTGTAAATAATAAGTTAAAGCTGAAGTGATTTAGTGGAAATATATTGTAAATGAAGGTTGTCGATGGCTATTTTGTATATGTTCATTCAGATTTTATAGGCATGCACGTCTTCTGCTACTTGCTATGATTGTCATATAATGTGCTTTCACAATCCTTGTGAAATACTCAGCTTCAGAAAGATGCCTCAAAGTATGCAGTATTGCAAATGTAGCAACTGTTTTGCACCCATTTAAAGTAGCCACATCTTTTCTCGGGATCATAGGGTAATTAAGGAGGACAGCTGCACAAAAAATGCAGCTTTTTATAGAGCTGCAGATAAGTGCTATTTGTATATCCTGCTGTACTTAAAATGCTGTTTTGGAATTGAATTGGAAGGGCTGCATAGTCAAGTTTTCTCATTTAAAGGAGAATATTTTTTTTTGAAAAAAATGTATTTAAAATTAATGGTTTGTAAAATACGTCTATATTTTTATTGCATACTTTTTACATTTTAAATTTTTTTTTGCTCCCTCTTAGATCAGCGTTTGAGGAAGAACCAGAAAATACTCCCTCAACTTTGCTCAAAGAGCATGCAAAATAAGAACAATATGGCACACCGTAATATTGCCATGGGATTATTCATAATGACTCTCTTATCCTTGCTGGATGACAGTTCAGCCTTCCTGTTGAATCAGCGTCTGAAGGGAAGATTTCAAAGGGACCGGCGGAATATCCGCCCAAACATCATTCTTGTTCTTACTGATGACCAGGATGTAGAACTTGGTAAGAATTAAAGGGATTATATGGTACTAATTGATAAATATGGCATACTTTTCACTGATCCTGGAATTTACTTTAGCTAGTTTTTGGCAGTACTTAAATTTGTCTAGATCAGAGATGGGCAAGCCATATTCTGTTGTCTATATCAGTATTTCTCAACCTTGGCAAATGTTAAAATGTATGGAATCCAGAATTCTTAGGCCAACAACGGGAGTTGAAGTGCATACATCTTAAAATTGCTAATGTTCTGTAAGAGTCCCAGAGTGCTCCATTTGAAGCCACCAAGCATTGCCAGATTACATCATTAAAATCTGGAAGCAAAACAACCAAATTCTATATTTTAATTTTTGAAGCTTTCTGAGTGGTTTGCAGGGATGGTAATAAGAATGGTTTGCCTCTTTAAAGCTTCCTACACTTTTCTCTTTTATCCCTCTCATAACATGAATAAAGAGCCCTCCCCATTACAGACCAATTTCTTCCAGTGCATCATACCATTTCTGGATGACGTTCTGCAGACCTTCAGAAGGGCAAGATGTAGCCTTGACCTTTGAAACAGCATTCATCCAGGTCAAAATTCATGTGTAAACTAAAACAATCTGTGTAGAAACCATTGCATTGGCAAGAAGAAAACAATTTGCTGTCTGAATGTTTCTAAATGAAATACGTTCTGTGTTACACAAATTAATTTCTGTTTATAGTCAGAGGTCGGTTCCTCCCGGTTCAGACCGGTTCGCCCGAACCGGTAGCAACCTGCTGGTGACATCACGGTGATGTCACAGAGCCGGTTCAGTCTTTTTTTTTGGCTTTTTTTTTAAAAAAAAAAATTGGGAGGATTTTTATTTATTTAGTTTTTCTTC
Source organism: Thermophis baileyi (assembly GCA_003457575.1). Lineage (NCBI taxonomy): Eukaryota > Metazoa > Chordata > Lepidosauria > Squamata > Dipsadidae > Thermophis > Thermophis baileyi. The sequence goes on along the minus strand of QLTV01002845.1, from coordinate 368,364 downwards.
TGCGCATGCGCAGAAGCCGAGTTTCCGGCACTGCGCATGCATCGCCATCTTGTTTTTGGCTTTTTTGGGGGGGATTTTTTTTCCCGGCACTGTGCATGCACGCGCGCGCAAAGCGCGCCCGCAGCCACAAGGCGCGGGAGGAAGCGAACCGGCAGCGAGGTAAGTTAGAACCCACCCCTGTATACAGTGTGTTTATCTTTCCTAACATCTAGCAGATTTAAAGGTGCAATCTATGCTGTATATAATTCTACATTTTTAGAAAGCAAAATTGTTAGTTCAAATTATTTGTTTAAACATTTGGTATTGATAAGGCATTCTAGATTTTAATAATAAAATAAGTTGTATGTTTGATTCCAGATTTCTAGGAAATGAGGCAGACTTTGAGAAAGGAATTAGAGCTTTGCAGTATTAGGTCAAGCTGGCACATGCTCTAGTTTTGCCTTCATTGCACTTCATAAGTATACTAAACAGGGCTGTGTTTATTGCCACTCAGACTTACACACCCATACCCACAAATAAATATTCAAAGGATAATATGGAAATAGCAATAAGACAAGAAAATACGTAAGTCATATAATTAAAGTTGGAAGAAGACTTGGTTAGTTTTGTTACTGAAAAAGTTATTTTTCTTTTGTGAACCCAATATTTTACTTGTCTAGAAGAATTAATGTCAGGATGCCATCTTGTTTCTGACGAAGATGGATCATTTCTCTAATTGAAGATTTAATTGTTGAGGAACAAGTTTAAATAATTATGTTGTCCTTACAGTAACAATTTGTAGAAATGATTATATTAATCTTTGCAAAGTTGTTTAAGTACTGGAAATTAGTTATGATAATATCAGAGCATTTTTGTTAGATTTATGCCATACGTCTAATTTGGAGGTGCCAAATCTTAGCCCCAGAATTGTATGTAGCTTCTGAAAGTCTCTACAGAACCCAGAAACCAACCCCCAAATAATTCCAATATTAATAAATCTCCCATTTCCAAATGAGCATCCTTTGAAATTCATTGCATTCATGTTTAATTCTGTAAAGAGTAAAAGAGATGCTGTACAAGTTACTCAAAATGTTTGTACTGTACAACATTTTAAAACTGACAGTTCTGGACTTTGAAAGGTGAATAGCTTAGAAATGGTTATTTCTCCATGGCATCCTCAGGAGAGTCCAGGATGGGTAGCTCTAGTCCTCTAGCTCTATGACTGAGTTGAATTTCAGAAGACCGCCTTGTTCTGGACTTTGAAAGGTGAATAGCTTAGAAATGGTTATTTTTCTTATATTTTTAATAGCCTCATTAAAAAAACCATGGTATTAATCATTGTGAGCTGTCCTAAGGAGCATTACAATAAAACTACTTATTTTTGTGCAATAGAAATTCAAAATACTTACATTAATACAAGAAGAGTCATAGTTATTCATGGGTAGCTTGTTAATTTTGCTGATGTTCCTGTTTTAACATGATTTAAAATCATAAAAATTATTTGCATTTCCTTTTAAATTCTTAAATCATAGAATATATCTACTGCATCAAGGAAGGAAATTTTTAGTTTAATGAAGCATTTTTGGGTGAGAATCTTATGTGTCTCAGAGCTAGACAGACCTGTTTTAATAATGCATATTCCAAAAAGCTTTGCACATTATCTCACAGTCTCTTGTGACTAAAATTCAGAGGGTGGTCCTTAAAAATTTATCATGATCTGTTTTATGCCTGCCTGTTTGTCTCTGATGCAATTGGCAAAGTTCTCTGAGCAGTAGAGTTCCTTTCTCTAATAATCTGTTGTACTTCTGCTGATTTCAAGCACAATGGCTCATGTGTCCAAACAAATTAAGATCTGCTGGACGAAATGCATTTGACGAAGCCATCTGTGAGATCATATAGTGCTTCAGAATAAGAATTGTACTTAAATTGGCTTTAAGCTATTGTGTCTAATTTCATTTGTCTGAATGGATATATACATTTTGATGGATACAAGTCCCTATTGCAGTTTGGATCTCTTTCAAATAGAAGTAAACTAACAGTTCTGAAAGTGTTCATTTTGTGGTTTTGCTGCAGGGGTGGAATTGAGAAGAATATTGATCAGAGAACTATTACATGGAAAGGCAGAATATGTAGTTTGTTGTTTTAGTTGAAACCCCAGGCTTTTGAACAGTATTTTGGGTAATGCTGCAAAATTATTGAACTTAGTGGAACTTACTTCTGAGGATACATTCTTCAAGGTTGAGGTACAACATTGTAATTCACTGATTTCTATGAAGTTAAAGTATCAATAAAATATATCAGTAGATCTGCAATTAGTATCTTGCAGTTAAATAGTTAACAAATAACATCAAGTTAAAAAGCAAATAATGGTACAAAGAATACCTATTTTTCAACAATAACGGTGCACAACTTATATTTAATGTTTTTAACTACAGGTAGTCCTCGACTTACGACTACAATTGAGCCCAACATTTCTGTTGTTAAGTGAGACATTTGTTTTGCCCCATTTTACAACCTTTCTTGCCACAGTTGTTAAGTGAATCACTACAGTTGATAAAGTTAGTAACCTGTTTGTTAAGTGAATCTGGCTTCCCCGTTGACTTTGCTTGTCAGAAGATTGCAAAAGGGGATCACATGGCCCTGGGACACAGCAACCGTCATAAATATGAACCAGTTGCCAAGCATCTGAACTTTGATCACATGATCATGGGGATGCTGCAAAGGTCATAACTGTGAAAAACGGTCATAAGTTCACATTTTTCAATGCTGTTACAACTTTGAACAGTCACTAAATGAACTGTTGTAAGTTGAGGGCTACATATTCTGTTTAATTCCCCAGCCCTTCTGAAATCAGTGATGTTTTTTTTTAATTATATCTGGAAAAAGATGAAAAATCAGGACTATTTTTGTACTGCTCTACAAGCTTAAAGAGGTTGAAGAGTAAGGAGAAAAAATTGGGATAGGAGGTGATATCTTGGCTTTTACTCTAAAGGCAAACAGTCTCCATGTAAATAACCAAATACAATTTTAACGAGATATGTTCACCCAAGATATGAGGATGGCAAATATGTAGCAATCATATATTTTTATGTATAATCACAATTTAACTACCAGTAAATCTTATCATGGCATTCAGCAAAGCAAATTAACCAGCTTTTGATAGCATGAGAGAAAAGAGGTAAAGTAGTAAGCACAAACAGCTTTGGATAGTTACTTCCCTCTCCAATATAATTTTTTCAAACTCAGTGTCATTTCTGGTTGAATATTCTGCTGGGCACCAGAGACTGGCAACAAAGCTGCCACTGTATTACTAATAGGAAAAATATGTATAAATGAGTAAGAAAATACACTGCAGACTAGATTGGTAACTCCAAATCATAAATCCAAATCTCAGTTAAAAAAAAATCACTACACACACACACACACACACACACACACACAGTATAATATATGTATCGGTTTATATTATATTATATATGTATAATATAATATCGGTATATATATGTGTGTGTGTCTGTGTGTAATATAATATAACCGGGCCATTCGGAACCGGGCCACGGAAGTGATGGGCGAGTGTGCAGATGGGTGTGCGCACATGTGAAATCATACCCTCTCCCCCACCTCTTCCATCGGTCCGCCAAGCCAGAAAGGTTGGAGACCCTTGCTGTATATGACCCAGATCCAGTGCAGAATGTTGTGGTAAGTGTTGGACCACAGCCACTAGGTACTGTATGATTTTATTTTTTCTTGGGAGAGTGTGAAATTTAGGGTGATACCCAGAGCTTTTGGGACTCCTGCCAAAGTATAGAAATGTTCAGTGCCACCTAATCTTGGAAAGGCTTTGAATGCTACAATACAATATGTTGGAGGCACACCCCATGTTTTAAAGCTCCACTAAAATAAATAGGTTTAAGAGTACAACTTTAATCTAGTTCTGCCTTCCTGTAAGGTAATATATACTTTCCTGATTGCTTATTTGTACTCTATGACCATCATTAGGTGTTGTACCTTATGATTCTTGATGAATGTATCTTGTCCCTTTATGTACACTGAGAGCATATGCACCAAAGACAAATTCCTTGTGTGTCCAATCACACTTGGCCAATAAAGAATTCTATTCTATTCTATTCTATTCTATTCTATTCTATTCTATTCTATTCTATTCTATTCTATTCTATTCTATTCTATTCTATTCTATTCTATTGTTAGTCTGTGGCAATGAAGAACAATAAGCACAAGTTTTAAAATATTATTTAAAATAGCTAAAGATTGATATGCAAGCTTTTTGTCTAAAAATATAATATTCCTTTTAATCCTTATTCATATTCCATACTTTAAAGATAGATTTGTTTCAAATTTGCAAAATAGAGGTACTGCAAAGGGCCACTTTCTTCAGTTGAAACCAGTGACTTTGCTGTTCTTAAAAACCATAGCAGACCTTAAATTAGATACATATGAACCCCTGATCTTTGCTACTACTGTACATTACACACATCAAGATTTTTTAGATTTTGATGTTTTATTTTTTTAAAAAAATTAAGGGCTTTTTTTTTTATTTTAATACCTGCTTATTTTTTTAAAAGTATAGGATTTACTTTATATTTGCAGTAAACCCCCCCCCCAAAAAAAATGCTACAGAAATTTGTTTAGGATTGGTATGATTGAAAAGGCTGAAAAGATTTTCAAGAGCTGCATGATATCAGAAGGTATAGATTCCCCAACTTTTGTTAGGCATTAAACTTATACAAGCTTCTATATCAGCTACATGTTGATGTTTCATGTCCAATTAAATCTCCATTAGCATAGTTTTGCATTGGTGTCCGGGTACAGTTGTTTATATATGTGTGTGTGTCTGTGTGTGTGTGTGTGTGTGACACAACTGTGTCCAAACACCAGTATGTTTTTATGTATGTATGTAAAATATATATAATGTATTTTACACACATACATTACAAAGCACTGAATATTTATAAAACTTTAAAGTCATCTGCTAGTTTCTGTTCTCCAGAATTCGTTCATTCAATTCATAGTCTTCCAAGAGTTGGTGTTAATGGTGTGATTTCTGCTAATAAAATGCAACCTCGTGAAAAATGTAGCTCTATGGAGGTCAGTAATTAGTATTATAGGTTTTAACGTGTCACATATCCATTAAATCTGTGCTGCACAAAAGGTTTTCTTTTTTTCTTTTTGTAATGTATGAAATGCTTTCCATAAGCTGGAAATCATACCAATTAAATATGCTCATATTACACTGTGAAAAGTGGGACTGAGAAAATCTGAGAATTTTATATCCTGGGGGCTATGTGAGCCTCTTAGTGATCTCATGCTAATTTTCTGTCTCCCAAACCAAATCCAGATATTTTCAGACTATGCTGGTTCAGAAATTTGATAAGTTCCTATTACGTTTGTCTAGAAAAATACAGAATTTCTACAATTAATTGCTAAGTTGCAAAATATATCTTTCATAGTGAAAGTTTTTTTAAAAATGTAATTTGTAGTTACTACAAACTATAACAATTGGAATTGGATTACAACCAAACCAAACCAAGTTTCTTTATTTCTGTTTGAATCTTCATCATTTGCAGGCTAAAAGTGGTGAAAAACAAAATGGGCAGAAGGGTGACCACTGTAAATATTCTGCTCTGTATCTCAACTTTTAGATTTTTTTCCTTCTAAGCCAAGTTTCTTGCTATTAATTAAAACCAGGGTGGATAAAAATCGATGGTTTAAAAAAATATTTAAAAAAATATCAAAAAAATCAGATTTTTTTAATTTAAATCAGATTTTTTTGATTTTTATCACATTTATTTTAATAAAATGCTTTTGGAGTAAAAAAAACTAAAGATAGTTTTCTATTTAAGATACATTAATAATTTAGTTTATTCAGCATGAAATGGAGCTTAGTTATGTAGAATGAGGCTATATGTTCTGCAATATTGGGACTGTTGGTGAGTCAACAGCGGGTCAGAGGAGGAGCTGCTGCAGGACAGAGATGACAGTTGCTCTTTAAAAATTATGATTTAAATCGAGATCCTCCTAAGATCCTAAAATAGTCTGACAGAGCTCTATAGGAGTTTACAGAATTAAGTAGTAGATAGAGATTTCACTGTATAACTCTTATCTTTCTTTGAGATCTGCAATAAAATAATAAATTATGCAGATTTGTATAACAGACATGTGTACCATGTTTTCTCTTTAGGCCGAATTTGCATTGTAGGATTGGGTGAGAATATGTATATGTCAAATATATATATGTGTGTGTGTTTGAAAACAACATTGATGTAGAAACTTTTCATGTACGTAAAGCATTAGCCTCTTTATAGGACATTTTTTGTTCTACTTTACAGAACAAAAAGCTAGATCATATTATTTAGTATAATATATTATAGGGAACTAAGAGACGCAGACATCAGCCCTTGCATATTGGCACTGCTTCCATTCCAGTGCATTCCAATGCATTAAAAACATTTTGAAGACAACCTTGAAATTTCCATTTGGGTCAACTTCAAAATAATGAAAACAAAGAAAATTGAACTCCTTCTCCACCCCAAGTTTCCAACATTTTTCTGAAATAAGAAAAAAATACCTCTTGCCTAGCTCTCAACTGTGCAAAAGGAAAATAAAAATTAATTGGATGCACATGTTTACTCATCCATATGTTGTGTGCATTTGTTGTGGTCATACACAAAGAAATTCAGAGATTCCTATGATGGGAAGCTGAAAGGGATCAAGCAATCTTTCTTCTTGAAAGATCAGGAGATTGGGGGCCACAAGGAGTGATAAGGCAGGTTATTTAAGGTTAAGAAACCAAATACGTTAAAATTGAGTGACAATTTACTCAGATTTCAAACACAACCGATTTGATGTGATTACAGAGGCCTGAAGCAGCTTTTAATCTTGTACAGAGTCCATAATACCACTGATTTATCCAAATACCTGAATAAATATTTTAGAAGATCCTAGCATATTTAGAATGTCTGGGTCAATTAAATGCCATTAATCTTACGTGATGCCCATTTTGCATCACATACAAACATAAATGTGGTTTAAATACAACCTTGCTACTAAACATTGCAACATAACCGTTAAGACTGTCTGGAATAGTTTTTCTCCTTCAGAGACAAATATTTTGCTTAGTTTAGTGTGCCCAATTAACAGATAAGTAATGACGTTCCACAAAAGGAATGAATCAACTGTTTGGGAGATTTTATTTCCTCTTGCATCACTTGTCTTGGGAGACAGGATAAAGGAAGGAAGTTTTTGTTGGATGAGTTGCCATTGTTTTAAAATATTTAAAGCCAGTCTATTTAATATTGTAACAAAAGGGAATGTTTACCTTTCACTAATCTGCCCCTCTGGATTAGCTCTCAAACTAGAAAGAGATTATAGGTTTCTGTTCTAAAGACTGTTGATCTATAGGATCTTGTCATTACAGTGGTTTTATTAAAAAAAGTTAGTGTCCCTAAGGGGAGCCATAACACGTACTATCATTTCAATAAAAATGCCTTTGTCATTTAAAACATTATTAAAATTATCTTTGAATAACAGAATGACAAAAGATTGATGAAACCTGGGTTACTTAAAGAGGAAGGAGACAAAGCTGATAAGATTATGAGATCTACCTTTTAATAGTTTAATTAATTATAAAATTTCACCTAAAATGTCTTCTGCATTTTTAAAAGAGGATGGAATAACAGGAAACATGTATATAAGTACATGAACACTTTTACTATGTTTTATGCTATAAACCACTGGGAAAATTGTATTGAATCTGGCAGTATCTAAACACAACAAATCAATAAAAGAATAACATGGACAATGTATTTTCATTTCGGAAATTACTTTCTATTGTATGATTAATTTGATCATAAGTACTTTTTTTCCCCAAGAAGACATAGTAAATAAGTTAATAACATTAGTAACTAATAAGAAGAGCAGGAAAACCTGTTCAGCTCTTTCCTCCATTGCAAATTCTTCACATAAACTTTTCTGGGTCCTATCATTATAACTAATGTCCCCTCTTCCAATTTCCAGTTTGGCAATAATTGTGTAGAGCAGGTGTGACGCATCTTATATCCAGGATATATTGATTTATACCTATTGTCTGTTTTCAATGTCTGGGGCTGCTGAGAGATCATTTGGAAATTCCAAAGCTTATAACTTTCATTTTGCAGTATATTTTGAGTTTGGGGGAAAAAGAGCTTAGGCAAATGAAATTCAAAATGTGTATGTGCATGAATTCCTTTTCGGTCTGGATATTTTGTACAATATATCTAAAGATGAACAACCAGTTGAGAAATAGTCCTTCACTGGCATTGCAAATGTATTCTTTTGGAAATGAATTCTACCTTTTACCAGTAATTTGTACACCATACTGAAGATAGTAACACTAATTGACCACATGCATTTGTGAAGATCTTTAGAAGGACAAAATAAAATTTGAAGTAGAACAGCTGCAAATCAAACACTCCTGGCCTAGAAATCATAGCAAGAAGTATCAGTAAATAGTCAATGGTGAACATTTGTATAGATGATTAATTATTTTTAGTTTATAATTTAAGAATTTGATAGTATAGTCATTCCCCATGAATTCAATGGTGCCTAATTAAGGTAGAAGCATGGGTTTGAATTGTATCATTTTTTTTGGCTATAGTATGTATTTTGTACACTACAGTACAGTAAGAGCTGGAAATGGGGATATACATAACCTTTCCTCTTGCCCAATAGTTGACCTTTGTTGAGTGGAAAAATCTGAGGGGCATTTTCCTTGCATGTGCTTGAATGTGAGCAAACATTTCTACTGCTTTATCAGGAAGTGAATATCTGAAGGACCAGATTGGAGACAGATCATCTTAGAGAAGATTTATTTATATAGTCCAGAGGTCTTCAAACTTGGCAACTTTAAGACTTGTGGACTTCAACTCCCAGCATAGCTGGCTGGAGAATTCTGGGAGTTGAAGTCCACAAGTCTTAAAGTTGCCAAGTTTGGGGACCCCTGATATAGTCACTAGCGGATGACAGTGACTTGATAATGAATCTTATCTATCAAGTCACATTTCAGGAAACAGAATAGCCCTATCTGTTGAGATTGTCCTGCTCAATTGTTTTGTTTTGTTTTTTTAGTTTTTTTCTTTGTGTCTGATATGCTTCTTCAGATTTAAAGCTTAAAGCTTAACTTGCTGACAATTTGGAACAATCTGATATGGCTGTTGTGCTATTTCTGTAGCATAGTGTTAGCTTGAATATTAATATTGAATTGTTTGGGTTTGTTTGTTAAACCTTCAAAGAGTTCAAAACATCAAAGCTTTTACTAAATGCATACTTTCGCAGGGATAAATAATAGATGTGTCACCAATTTTCCCTTGCTTAAACGACTTTATCATGATTGGCTCCTGCGACTTGATACTTAGGATGAAACTTCTGCATCTGATAAAACTTGTCTTTTTCTACATTATATTGTTTTTCTTTCCTCAGGTTCAATGCAAGTGATGAATAAAACAAGGCGGATTATGGAACAGGGAGGTGCACACTTCATCAATGCATTTGTGACGACACCCATGTGCTGTCCATCCCGCTCTTCTATTCTTACAGGGAAATATGTCCACAATCACAACACCTACACCAACAATGAAAACTGCTCATCTCCATCCTGGCAAGCCCAGCATGAAATTCGCACATTTGCAGTATACCTCAATAACACAGGGTATAGGACAGGTAAGATCAGTGCAAAAAGCTGGCTTCTTGATTCAGACCCATGCTTTAGTGCCCAGGTTGAAAATGTATGTATTACTTGCCATATAATGCACATATAATTTCACATATGTTAAAAAATACCACTCCCAAACTGTTGCCCTACCAATGTTTTATATTTCAGCTTCTAGAACTTGCATCAAGCCTGACATTTTGGTCTAGAGCAGTGGTTCTCAACCTTTCTAATGCCGTGACCCCCCGCGACCCCCACCCTGCCGCCGTGACCCCCGTCCCGCCCCCTCCACGTGGGTGTGCCTGCTGGTCGCCGGACAGCCGGTAGCCATGGAAGCGGGAGACTTCGCCCACCCGCCCGGACGCTGCCATTTGAGTTCTTTTACCCTCTGCACATGCGCAAAGCATTCTGCGCATGCGCAGAGGGTAAAAGAACCCAAATGGTGGCATCCGGGCGGGTGGGTGAAGTCTCCCGCTTCCGTGGCTACCGGCTGTCCGGCGACCCACAGGCACGGCCGAACTGGGAGCATTTCCAAGATGGCGGGCTAGCGTGCGCGGCGACCCCTGTGAAAAGGTCGTTCGACCCCCAAAGGGGTCGCGACCCACAGGTTGAGAACCGCTGGTCTAGAGTAAGAGGGACCAAGGTTCATGTCTACTGTTAATCACCAAACCTAAGGTGACTGTGAACAGTTCACCCTTTCTCAGCCCAATTCACCTCAAAGGTTTTCATTGTGGGAGAAATTTGGAAGAGGAAGTAAATCACGATACGGATAAGAAAAGATAATGGAAGATGTCCTTAGTGTGAAATAAAAGGAAGCGGGTGTTGGGCACAATTAAAGGATTTGACTGGAAGACAGATCTACTCAAACCACCAGGAAGTTTTTCTGTTGAAATGAATGAAAATTATGCAAGGATCTAGTAATGCAGTTGCACAACTTCCATTAATTTTATACTTATGACTGGGAAGGGCAAATTCTCAGGGTATTACATCTCATTTTTGTCCGTAAGTGTAGAAAAGAGTGACATTTGAAATCTGTCATGGAAACCAAACAAGTTTTGGGACAGAATAAGAGTATTCAATGCAATCATCAGTGTTGAACTTTTGCTCCTGCAACTCCAGGTTCCCAATCTTTTAAGCCTATTTCCTACAGCAACTTGATTGCTCTCCAAATAGAGCTTGGTTTTTTTTAAAGCCAAGTTAGCTATCCATATCCACCATGCCAGGCTTTTGTTCCTTCTTTGTTATGGTCTATTTATTGACTGCAATGTACCACTTACTCCACTTTTATCTTTGACAAATTTTATATTAGTCATGTACTTTGACTTCTGTATTGCTGACCTATTGCTACTGTTCCTGCTGCATACATCATCAGAGATTTGATAATTCAGCCTTTTTGCTGGAGGGAGATGGGAAGAGGAGAGAGAGTTGATCCAGAAAAGGAAGTTAAAAGGACAAGCAGGCTGCTCTTCCTTTGCTACCTACAGTACGCTGATTGCATATTTATTCCTGATTCGCATAGATGCCCAGTTGCATCTTGCTTGGCTCTTAATGTTAAATCACTTTAACATTAACTGTATAACATGTCATTGACCTTTTTGTCTTGATTTGTTTAGCTTTTCCTTAAAGATAGGTGCTCAGGACCCCAATCCAGTTTGTGATCATTATAGGTAGCCAGAATAATGTTAATTTTACTTCACCTCAGCCACTTCTTCAGAAATAAACATCACAACTATCCATGCATTGATTTTAAAGTTTTTTTTAGATCTATTTAAACCCTAAGAGACAAGGACGTAGAGGGAGTGGTGGCCGAAGAGAAAGTCTGAGCATCTAGGCTACAAACAGGCATATTTATCTTTAAGAAGTAATAAGAAGATAGCCACATATTATATAGTTAAAGTAGCATGCAGGCCTATAGTAAGCTGCCAAGAAAAGAGCCGGCAGAGAGGCTAGCATTGCTACACTTATTAAAAGCAGGCATAAGCATTTAGTTCTCTTGAATGCTGTTAGGCAGAGGAAAGGCCAGGTGAGAGATGCTAAAATAGGTGGCCCTTTTCCTAGCATTGCAAATGCTAGGATCAACATATCCAGGATGCAACAAACCTGAATATCTATTAGGTAGCACCAAAAATTGAGATTTTTGTGTGTGTCTGTGTGTGTGTGGGGGTGTGTGTGTGTGTGTGTGTGTGTGTGTGTGTGTGTGTGTGTGTGTGTGTGTGTGTGTGTGTGTGTGTGTGTGTGTGTGTGTGTGTGTGTGTGTGTGTGTGTGTGTGTGTGACTTTGCTGCCATCTAGTGTTTGCCTGGATTTTTGCAGACCAGGTACTGTATTAAGAAATCCCAATTTGGTTCATTTTTTTCTGGGAATTTAAGGGCTGCAAATCCAGCACAATTTCTGATGGTTGATGGTTTTTTACTATTCAGACTATAGGAATTTACCTTCAAATAAAATATTAAACCAGTGAATTCTGATTAAAAGGAAAGACAGTTAAATTAAACATTGCAAATATTTGGAGAATAGTAAGAGTTATTTAACAATGGAACAGATGTCCCAAAGGTTTTTCAGGAGGCAACTGGACTTTCTTGTTGTTGTTTTTTTGAAGACATTTAGCTTCTCATCTCATCTGAATATCATGGATGAGAAGCAAAAGGTCTTCAAAAGAAAAAAGAAAAAAACAAGAAAGTCCAGTTGCCTCCTGAAAAAGCACCTTTGGGACAACCATGACCTGGATAACTGAGAATCTCTACAGAATGAAACAGATGGTCTTAGAAAGTCGTGGATCCCCTTCATCTGAGGGTAGTAACGGACCGGATGGGTGCTGTATCAAGGCTGCTGCAGTTATTCGCTTCTAGCGTCCAAAAGGACACAGAATCTGTGAACGCTTTGCACATGCGCAGAGGGTAAAAGAACCCAAATGGCGGCGTCCAGGCGGGTGGGCGAAGTCTCCCACTTCCGTCGCTACCGGCTGTCCGGTGACCCGCAGGCACGCCCGAACCGGGAGCATTTCACCCCTGACACAGATCAAGATGTGATTGCTTTTATTACTTTGTTCTTTTGGTGCACATAACTATGTTCAATGCTAGAAGTTTATTATAAAAGGACAAGTTGTTAGCAAGAGAATTATTGAAGCATTCTTTCAAACAACAGTGATATATTGCTTGTTTCTTTTTCTTCACCACGTGATCACTTTTCATATTTTGCTCTTAAAGACTATTAACTGTGATCCTGCATCTGTCCTACTATGACGTTCTGTACATCAAAGACACATAATGTATATACTCTTTCCACTTTTGTCTCCATTGAGTAGGTTTTACAGGCTTATTTCAAATACCTGCAAAACTCTCTTGATCAATGAAACAAAAGCAATGTTTAGATCCCCATAGCAAGCAAATTACAAATCACTGGAAATTGCTTGAAGGACAATTACCTTTTATTTAAACTAATAATTAAATAATTATCAATATAATTAGTTATAATTATATATTATTATAATTATATTAATGTTAATATTGATATATTAACTATAGTTAATTATAATTAAGAAATAATTAAATAATTAAAATGACTTTCAAATTTTGTTCTTTTCAAAAATTACCCTCAGTCTATTTCTTGTTACAATTCAATTCTACACTTTTTTCAAGGAGCTAAAGAGTTCCTGTGTATAAAGCCATTTTATTCTAACAAGTGCCTGGTTATAAAGATTGTACTTAGTGTTGGACACTTTTGATATTTATTTTACGCTACCTTGAATCTGTAATTTTAATTTTTTCTATTCCTGTTCAGAATTTCGTTGCCTTCAGTGATCACTGAAACAGAAAGGCGGGGTATAAATCATGAAAGTAAAATTATTTATTTAGTTCTTTCAAGTCAGTCTTAACTCTTGGTGACTTCATGGACAGGTCCGTGCAGTTTCCTTGGCAACATTTTTGGAAGTAGTTGGCCTTTGCTTACTAACAGGATGTTTTTCGACTTCCCAGTCTAAGGCCAAGAAAGCAAGCCTGGGCCAAAATCACCCAGCTGGTTTCTTGCCTAGTGGAGAACAAGAACTTAGATTTTCCACCTCTCAGGAAGATGGGTGGCATATAAATTTAATACATACATAAAATAAATAATTACTACACCACATTGGCTCTCTATTGCTAATTAGCGGCTGAAGGCTGGAAAATGAATCATAGGCCTCAGTGGTTCAACCTAGTCTTCCTTTTCTGTTTTGATAGATCTCTGACTTTAGTATTTTAAAATACACTTTCGGATCAACTCTTGCATAAACTGTTGCTTTAAGCAGTATTTGTTTTTATTTTTCTGCATCTGATTTTGTGACTACATCCTACGGTACTACTAAGGAAGGGTTTGTCTTGCCTTGTATCATCTCACAGATTTCTCCACTCTGCTTTTCATCTTGTTCCACTGTCTCACTCTAATAGATGTTTGCAATTTTTCTCTACTTTAAAATATCATCTTAAAGTGTTACGCTATTTGTGCTGTAAGATTACTTTCTTGGCAGCCATGAGACCAAAAGGGATATAAAAATATCCTAATGGATGCAACTCCAGATGAATTTGTTACAAATCTGTAAAGTAAAAAGTATGGATTTGAAAAGTAAAAGGTGATTTAGAATGTATGTCTTCATGTAGCACATAGAGAAAACTTCTTAAAGAATCTGTGGTTTTTCCTGAGCCCATGTGATCTAGCCATTATGAGATATTCCCAGCAGATGCTGCATGCTCAACCATGTGCATGCTAAATCATCTCTTTCCATTTGTATCTGGATTACTGCAGAATCCTAGATTTTATATTGTTAATATGAGCCGTGGTGACGCAGTGGTTAGAATGCAGTACTGCAGGCTACTTCTGCTGACTGCTGGCTGCCTGCAATTTGGCGGTTCAAATCTCACCAGGCTCAAGGTTGACTCAGCCTTCCATCCTTTCGAGGTGGTAAAATGAGGACCCAAATTGTCAGGGGCAATATGCTGACTCTGTAAACCACTTAGAGAGGGCTGTAAAGCACTGTAAAGCGGTATGTAAGTCTAAGTGCTATTGCTATTGCTAATAACCCACCAACATTAGAAACTTGGTATTCTGTAAGTGTCATATTCTATGCAGAATAAATGAATATGTCATATTATCAACATTTCATAATCCAGTATTGTCTATATGTTTATGAGACAAACTCTGCCCTATGTGTATGAAGATCCAGATTTGAAATATAAAATATGAGCCTTCATATATGTGGGTACATGGATAGTGCCTGTCAGGAACACCTTGAACTTTTCCCAAGGTGTATGTCAGTTGGAAAGTGCAACTGCACAAGCCTCAGGAGAAGATGCAGATAATTTAAGGTTTTTCTAGCAAGTGCTATAATATGCACACTTTGAGTCATAGCTCCCGTGTTTATCTTTGTATTCCATTATTATATACAAAGAGAAAATGTCTACCTCTTTGTTGTTTGCATACAAAACAAAATTTTCTATTCACGCTGTATTGGCTATGATTAATCTTGAAAGTGTTCTGTTGGGCAAATATCAGCTAATAGTTTTCCATAGAATAGCTGCTCTAAACATTTTTCCATTACTGAATGTAGGAATCGATATACATTTTCCACAGAGCTTGTTTTTTCATGATGAATATGACTATTGTGTGGAAATATCAGTGTTGAGGTAACAAGATATTAAGTCTACATTGTTGTATATACATCTATTCCACAAGAGACAGAGGTCTTCTTGTAGGCCTAACACCTCTATTCTTAATGGGAGTTTCCTATCTTTGCATTTATTACACCCAGTGTGAAGTTAGGCAGGAAGACATTGTATGTAAACATGTCATGTTAGTTGAAGGATTAATCTGAGGAAGTTCTCCCACTCAGTGGCTGAATCACCTCGACAAAAAAGAATGGCCAGTCATACTCTTGAATCAAAAGCATATAAAAAAATAATTGAGGAACAAACAAAGGTTTCTTACAGTGGTGGTTTCTTGGTATCAGAAACCAAGGAAAGATTCTTGTATAAACAATTACAAAACAAATGTTCCCTCTTTTGCTTTTTCATAATTGGGTGCCACTTCCTTCCAAGAGGGAGCATTTAAAATGATGAATGTGGTTATAGAAGACAAACATGAGGGAGTGGTGCTTGATTTCTCAAATCCCTCTAAGAAATGCTGTTTTTTATATTCATTTTGATTGGTGGAAAAATGAACCTCAGCCCCCTTCTTTAAGTTTGCAGCTCCATTTGCAGGCTTATGGGTACGCTACTTACGATCACTTTCTTGTAAAAATCACTTTTTTGTAAAGGACTGATGTTTTCTTCCCCCTTTGTTGACCTACATGTGTGTTTAATCTTCTATACTTCTTCATTCTCAGACAAGAATCAAGGGAAAATGTTACTTTTGGAAATTTCTTCTTACCAATTTCATTTGAAGCCAAATCAGACTAAAGGTAGAATTTCAGAGGAAATATTTACTGGAGGGGGGGGGGAGGTAAAATGAAGAAAAGAAGCAGAAAAACATTTCAAAAGAAAATAAATCAGAATGAACCAAGAGTGGGTAAAAGAGGGAGTAAACCAGTGGCAGCAGCAACAACAAAAAGACAGTCTTGGATAGGAGGAATTTAATTCATAATTTTGAATCTTTCAAAGTTTAAGCTGAAAAGCTATTGTGAGAACATTCATTGCAGATTTATTTTGGATTAATCAACATGATAGAATTTTTTAAATTTTATTTTATAGTTGTGAATATAATTGGCAAAGAAGAAACTGTATTTTACATAGCACAGTTTGAAAGAACTAAACATATACTAGAATTTAGCATATATTGAACAGGAAATAATATTGACAGTAGATCTACTGTTTTGAAAAGTTTTTAGTAGCTTCAAAAAAGTATCCCTTCATTTTATTGGAAAATATTTTCCCTTATTTTGCATTGCCAGATATTTCAGCCAAACGGAACTGACTACTGAGATAGAAAAAGTCAGATAAATGACATTCATTATATAATACCTGGTGGTTGGGATTGGCGTGTGTCAGATCCTGGAGGCATTGTCTTCACTCTCACTCAGCTTTACAACTTAACAAAACAATGCAAAATTGTGATATTTATTACATCTCATCAGTTACATAATTCTGTTGACCAGGGTTTTACAGATCTCCATGAAGCTAATGAACTAATGAGCAAAAAAAAATATCAAAAATCTAGACAGTGCTGTAATAGATGAAAACAAAAGGCCAAGCAATCAGTTATTGCTGTATTCAAAACCATATTCTGCATATAGTGGTAAATGATTTGCTTGCTCTAACTTGTATCAGCAAAGAGTTAACATTATCCTGACTTTTCTATGGATTCCAGACACTGAAAATCAAAACTGACAATTCATAACTGAAAACTTGCTTACATCAAGTGTGTGTGTGTGTTTGTGTGTGGCAAATTACTATAAAAAGTGACTAATATATTATGCCTACATTAAAACAACTTTCCAGAGTACCAATATTTTGAAGTGCACTTGTTAATTGTGCCTGACAAAAATCGGTAACAATGGTAAAATTGTATTGCAATCTTTTATAAATGATTGCATAGGGAGGAATATTGCCCAAAGCCAAACAGATGAAAAGTACAGACAGCAGAACTGTGTTATCCGAGGTTGCAGAATAAGTCACAGCCAAGCATAGGGACGTTGCTCTCTGAATCACAGTTCTGTCTGCTGACTCCTAACCTCTAAAACCAGATTGCTTCCCACTGAGACTTCTCAGTTTATATTGAATATATTATTGCAAAGAAAAGGCCAGTGTTCTATGCTAAATTAAGAAAAGGATGAGTTATTCTGTAGAAGATACTCCTAGGATGACATTGAATAATACCCTAGTGGTTTTATAAAGGTGCAGTTTCTGAAACATCAGAGATATGTTTAAAGATGCATAAGAAATCTGATTGAGAGATAATCATTGGCCCAAGGTCATTCAGTGAACTTTATGACTAGGTGGAGATTTGCATTTATATCTTCAGGACTTTATTCCTGTTCTCTATTAACAACACCTTGCCAGCCCTGTTATATTATTGAAACAATTATATTTTGTCTCATGCTGTACATAGAACTCCCAGGTGGAATATCATCTAGGTAACTATGGACAAGATTCAAGCTTTTTTTAACCTTACGAATGAAAGCAAATATACATATACCAGGATAATGCTGCAGGATCCAATCTGGGTCGGTGACCGGGACCAGAGGTTTTGTCTTCCAAGCTTTTGGACTTGTGCTGGAGCCCATCTTCAGGGAACTTCTCTCTAGCAGACTCTGTGCTGTTCTGTGTATGGTATTTATATGGTGACTGTTGTATGTGGCTTTTTAGATGCTGATTGGGATGTGTTGATAGCTGTCATTTGCTTGTGCTGCCCAGCCCTCGCTTCTAAGTACTTGATAAGCTGGTGGTAGATCAGCACTCCTGTTGACTGACAAGGGGACTGTTTCCCAGGCTTCAGTCATTTCCCTGGCTGTTTTTGTGCCTGCTCATCCAACAATCTTAGTAGCTACAAAGTAGAATGTGTGTCCTTGTTCATTGCAGTGTGAGACTACCTTAATTTTTTTACCTTAGTTTCAGCAAAGTTTTATATCGGTGGTTCTCAACCTTTTTAATGCCGCGACCCCCCGCGACCCCTTCCCTGCTGCCGTGACCCCCTCCCCGCCCCCTCCCCACGCACGATGAGATGACAAAGGGGGTGTGGCACCGGGGGTGAAATGTTCCCAGTTCGGCCGTGCCTGCGGGTCGCCGGACAGCCGGTAGCCACGGAAGCGGGAGACTTCGCCCACCCGCCCGGACGCCACCATTTGAGTTCTTTTACCCTCTGCGCATGCGCAAAGCGTTCTGCGCATGCGCAGAGGGTAAAAGAACTCAAATGGCTTCTGTAGCTACCGGCTGTCCGGCGACCCGCAGGCACAGCCGAACTGGGAGCATTTCCAAGATGGTGGGCTAGCGCGTGCGGCGACCCCTGTGAAAAGGTCATTTGACCCCCAAAGGGGTCGCGACCCACAGGTTGAGAACTGCTGTTTTATATGATGTTTTACTGACATTATTCAAGATATATGTGTTTGTTTACATTCACATTCTTGTTTCATCCTCCCCTCCCCATATGGACTTAGAAAAAAGGAGATTATTGAAGAACTTCAAAGAAGTAATTCTACTCTTGCTCTGCCTAGTATCGTGTATATGGATATACTATAGAAATACCATAGAAATAGTCACACTGAGACTATTGGACAGGTTTCTTTCTTCCCAGCCAAAATGCATCCATAGCTATAAAATGTAGTTAAAGAATCGATACAAACATTTAATGCTCCCCTGTGTTTTCCAAAAAGCATTATATGTCTGTTTCCCCTCTCTTTATTTTTAACAAAATATACCTCTGTTTGGTGTATTTTTAAATTGTCTATTGTCTAGAAGGCTCTTCCTTTTTTTCTCCCTTGCTAATGTACTGTTCTGAGGGGATGCCAGCACCTGCATTTAAAAAATAATGTTCCCTCGTATTGATTTGTCATTTCAGCCAAGAAATAATACCTAGTTTGAGATTTGCTTTGAAAAAAAAATCAACTTGAAGTCTTCAAAACAAGAACTTAGGTGGACAATTTATCAAAGACTTTCTACAGTCCATGATAAATTTCAATCCTATAAATACCACATCAGTATAAAAAAGCTTATCAGATTATTGAACTTGAGCCTATAAAAAAGAATAATATATATAACCTAAAAAGAATATGAGCATCTAAAAATGTGCTTCGAAATTCCCCATCTGCTATAAGTAATACATTCCCAGGTCTGCTCTTATTTGGATATTATGACCCAAACTGTACAAGACAGATAGGTTTAAGCACTTAAATAGCCTTTTTGGGAACATTTATAAAATGCAGCCATTGCGGGGGGGGGGGGGAATAGAGTTTTCCCCCTCCTTTTCACATTTTTCTATAGAAAAGTTCTTTCTTCAAATTGATCCTTTGGAAACAAGCACTAAAACTTGTTTTCCCCTACCAACCTTTAGGTGATAGAAACAGTTTAAGAAAGATATTCAACAGAAAAAAATACCATAAAGAAAAATAGCATACTCCCTTTTCATCTTAAACTACCATCACTGCAGGGAAATTTTATCTTTCAGAATAAAAGATCACAATAGACTATATAATTGTGCCCTCATCACCTTGGGTTTTACCAAGTCTGTATGAGAATCAACCTAATTTACACTTTAAAAAAAAAAATCAAATTTCAGAAACAGGTTGCAACAGACTTAGGAACGTCCATGTGAGCAATGCAACTAAACAGTGATGAAAAATATATTCAGGGTGGTTTACAAAACATGAAGCTAACAATAAAAAAAAAACAATTTACCACCAAGGAAAACAGCAAAACCTAGCATTACAATTGTGCTGTAATAGCTGTAAAGTAAAATAAGTTTTGAAAAATAAATTTTGAGATGAAAGTCTCCATGATAAATTAAAAGCTTGTTTAAACTTAAATTTAAAAAAGAAACAATTTAAGATAAATTTTCTTTCTTTAAATATTGTTGGAACTGTTAGTTTAGGCCTTTCATGTCAAAACAAGACTTTGACCTGAGGAAGGGATCAAAAATATCAAGAAGATAGGTGTGATCATGTGATCAAAACCCCACCCCTTTTTATGTGCATCATATATGTTGAGATAATGTTGATTGTGCAGTCCCAGCTGCCATCCTGTTTTAGCTACCCTGAAGACACCCTTGCTTTGACCTGGCCCTGTTGTAAACAGGCTGAAGTTGTATCTGTGACCAGTCCCTGAACCCAGTAAAATGGACTGCAGCGTTTGGCAGCACATTCAGGTTCAGGTTTCAAAAATCAGAGATATGTTACTTAATAAAGCTAATAAATCCTACAAATTCTAACAGAGAGTACATAGGGCATCTTACCAAGCAATGAAAACTAGTTACAGTCTGAAAAAAAAACATACAAAGGGAGAAATGGACAGAGATAAAAGAAAAAAGAAAATACAAGCATTAATTCTTAATTTGTTGAGCTTCTTATACAGCAATAAGCAGCAGAGACATAGCTTTAATACTATATAGGCTTTGATGACACCAGATGTTGTGGGACTTCTTCTCACAGCTCATCTACCTTTTAAGTGGAACTTTCATAAAGCAAACTCATTTAAGGTAGTTAGGTTTGTTGATGCCAAAGTTTTGGAAAATAAAAGACAGCAAAATAAAAATGGGATTGCAGAGAGCTGAGAAGTCTTATCTCTTACATGAGTAGGAGTTAGACTACCAAATAAAGTATGAGCAACGGTGAGACAAGCTATATTGGTGCAAATGCCCAATGGTCCCATATACATTAATAGGATGTGTGCTGATGGCAATTGATCAAGGACCTTGGGGCATGGTAGATGAAAAGCCACAGGTCACAGCTGCTGTAAAATAAAACCATGTTAGGGAAAGCATGCAGATCATGGCTTATAGAATTCTTGCCAAACTGTTTACCAGGATTGACCACAGAAGATATCTGTAGTTTCTTCTATTTAATAAAGGGATGCCCTCTGTTTGTTTGTGTGTATTTCTACTTGCATGAGCAAGTACTCGTGAGCACCTCCATGTACATTGGAAAGCACAAGGCAGACTGGAAGCAGAGCATATTCAATATTTTTTCTATAAAATATTTTTCCATGATTGAATATGACCATTTTTTACTCCATCTTTCTTTGGCTGATTTCTCCCATTACACTAAAGTTGATCCTGTTCTGTTCTGTATTTAGAGATTTCCTGTTGATGGACAGTTTGACAGACAGCATTCTAGTCCTTCCCAACACTTCTTTGGTTTTGAAAGAATAACCAATCAAACACACACACACACACACACACACACACACACACACACACTATGTATATACGGCCACCATATCTGGAAACTGGATATTTTAGAACTGGAAAAGTTCTAAAATAAACGGGAAACAAAAATGATTTGGGGGAGCTACAGCAATTCCCCTCATGAGAGATGTCTGAATTTTTACCTTGGAGCTAAGGCAAATAATTGGAGATATTGCAGAGGTATTGTATATAAGATTAGACATTGTATAAAAATATGGAGGGGGGCAGCCTCTTCCTCTCTCTCAAAATGTTAGAACTAATTGTGAGGGGACGTCGGGACCAAAGACAGGAAATACTTTTATACACTAAACTTAATCAAACCTTGGGATTCACTGCTTCTGACTATTCCAAAAGGGGGAACAAATTAATGGAGGATGAAGTATAGTGGAATCTCCAGCTAGAAAGGTGGGGAGGGGTGAAAAGACTGGAAAGCTTGGAGTCTTACAGGGAAGGAAGCAACAGAGGCCAGACACACACACCCCCACCCAGAGGTGGGTTCCTCCTGGTTCGGACTGGTTCGCCCAAACCGGTAGCGACCCGCTGGTGATGTCACAATGACGTCACGGATCCGGTTCGGTCGGTGCCAGTCCGTGGGCGCCGCCATATTTTTTTTAAATTTTTTTTTTGATATTTTTTTTTATTATTTTGGGGGGGATTTTTTTTTCTGGCACTGCGCATGCATCACCATCTTGTTTTTGGATTTTTTTGAATTTTTTTGCACTGCGCATGCGCATGCGCGCCCACAAGGCGCGGCCACGCGGTGCGGGAGGAAGCGAACCAGCAGCGAGGTAAGTTAGAACCCACCTCTGCCCCCACCCCACCCCTAGAATTCCTGAAGCCTTTATCTGACTTTTCCCAAAAGAATGTAGTCAATCTGGTGAGATTCTTGTAAATAGGTAGGCAACAATAAAGAAGCAACTCTGATCAGCTCACAATGTCATTCTGATTCCTTGTGCCTGACATCCCAGTATCAGGGCCTCCTAATATTGATGGTAATTTACTACCTCTGGAATTGCAAGCAACATTCCTAAATACCAGCTAATAGGAGCAACAGTAAAAGTCTTTTTCTCTCCCATCATGTTTATGATGGGGAATTTCTTGAAGGAATATGGTTGGTCACCTTATAATTCACTCACATTTTTTGTAGAAATCTTGAAGGTTATATTTCTCAAACAGAAATGTCAACTAGCATTTTTAACAGAACAGATTTTTCTTTCTTTCAAAACTTTCTCAAGTAAGACGCTACTTTAAAATGTCACAGTTGAATTGGAACTTCTGGGAGAATAGCATGTTTGTGGTTAGAAAAGTCAGACTTTTAATGGATGGGAGGTTTCTCTTAATTAGATTATTAAGAGTCCATACTATTTTCTTTGACTATTTATTTACAAATCATGTTTTTTCTGAATTCTTTATGCAAATTTATTTCAAACCAAACAGAGGTATTTATTTACAACTGTAACTAAGCCTGGAATTATGGTTCAAAGTAGTGCCAGTCATTAAGCAGGTCATCACATGACTGACATGATTTTACAATATTTTTGGAGCAATCGTTAAGCGAACACCACAGTTGTTAAGTGAAGCCATTTTCAGCAATGGGTGTTGTTTTTTTTGCTGGAACCCAGAAGTAAACACTGGTTTCCATTTAAAAAAAAAATCATGTCAATCACATGACCATGGGATGCTGAAAATGGCCATAAGTGCAGATTGGATGCCAATCATCCAAAATGTGATCACATGAGCACAAAGGGTGGGTAGACCACCAGAAGTTCAAATCAAGGGCATAAGTACCTTTTTTTGATGTCTGTTATAACTTTCAATAGTTGCTAAACAACTGGTCATGTCAAGAATTACCTTTTGTTAGTTAAGTATACTTTTACATCAGAGAACAGAGTCTAGTAACCAGATGCAATAGTAAGACTACCAGCTCTGGGAGCACATCAGTTTAAGAAGAATTGGATACCAGTTTTTGTTATGCCGGAGTCACACTATTATGTGAGGAAATAGAGAAACATGATTTGAACTTGTTCTGTGTTCACCCCATTTTATTCTAATACATGCTGTAATGTTAATAAGATTTTATTAACATTAATTAATTTTATTAACATTAATTTTATTATCAAAACTGATGGGATATCATGACACAAGATTGGCCTTTTGCAATTAATTGCGACATCGCAATTTCACAAGAGACGTGTTTGCATCGCAAAGCTGCAAAGCATATTTTGTTATTTGCCTCTTAATAGATACCCATGAATATTTAAAAAACTGAGTAACTTTCACATACCTATTGTTTTTCTTTTTTTGCTGTAAATTATATCAGTATAAATGAATGGGACGAGTGGGATAGGATAAGATGGAATGGCATAGGATAGGATCCTGCTTTGTAAAAGTCCAAATGAACATTTCTTTGGGGGAAAAAATCTTAATTCTGGCACATATAATGGTTGTCTCTTAGATCTCATGGCAATAAGCAAACATAAGTAAATTCATAATACATATTTCAACAGTATCCAGTGGACAACATAATGGAGACTTTTTTTTCTAATGAAAAACATTGCATACTGCACATTGCTTGCATTTGGCAATCGAAAAGCTCAAGGGTGTAACAAAAATATGTATACTGTTCATGCACAATGCATATTTTGCATTTGGCAAACTGCCTGAAAAAGAAAGCACAACAGAGACACAAAACCCTTAGGAACAACAATTGCATTTAAAAAGTAGAATTGAAAATGTTCTCAAATTACACATTCTAAGATCTCAAACCTACTTTTGCACACATACCTTGTGTGACTACCATCTGTTGGTCCCAGCAATTCACACAGAAGACAGTGAGAGAGAACTGTGTCATGACATACAAAGCTAGACTTTGGACTCGTCAAGTATGTATCAAGTCATAAAATATTCTTAAGACAAACAGTTATTCTGGGTAAGTAACAAAAGAAAATAGTTGAGGAAAGAAGAAACATCCCTGTCTGTGAAAATGAGGTTAGTCATCAGAGTGGAGATTCTTATACTAATTAGTAGACCTTGTGAACTAGAGATTTTATGTAAGTCGGGGAGTAAAAGGAAAATAAAAGAAAACAAAGTCTCTAGAGCAAAATAAATGTCTTCAAACAAACTTGCAGGATTCTGTTACTGTAATCTTACAGTAAAGCAGAATTAGCTCATCTGGTCATGTTTCCTGTCTGGAGTACTGGGACAGTTGTGATCAGTCTTGGAAATCTGATAGTACAAATCTCCCACCATCTGTCTCAAAAGTAATTTTTCAAAAGGCAACTGGACTGTGTTTTCCTTGAGGAAGAAGAAGACATTTTGCTTCTCGTCCATGAAGCTTCATCAGTTCTGGTGGGGGTGATGGAGGGATTAGTTCTGACAGAATGGGGGGGGGGGTTGGAAGCTCTTGAGGCTACTTGGGGGTTTTATCTTCTCAAGAGCTCTCAGGGAAAGTGCTAAGACCAGATGACTGGAAAGAAATATGATCCTTCCAATACCCCTCCCCCCCCATCAGAACCAATCCCTCCATAGCCCCCACTATACTGCCAGAACTGATGAAGCTTCTTGGATAAGAAGCAAAACTTCATCTTCTTCCTCCACAAGGAAAAAACAGTCCAGTTGCCTTTTGAAAAAGCACCTTTGAGATAACTATGACCTGGATTAACTGAGAATCCACCGGTATCTCCCACTGTCTCTTTTACAGCCTGAGAAGTTAGGGAGGTTCCTGTCAAAGTTTCTTTCCTTGCCCATTATGCAGTTCTGGACTATGCCCTGTCTTATCTGATTGTTCTTTGGCAGCATCTCTTCCTCCCACCACCAGCTCCCAAGGTCATTCCTATATACCATTACACATAATGACAAGGCACAAAAACCTTTGGATGTTTGTGTACCTGCTTCTCTGGATAAGAATCAGTATCTTAATCCATTATCCCCTAGATTTCAGGCCAGGAGAAGTGCTTCATTGTTCACTTACCCACACATTATTGTAGATTGCATTTTGCTCTCTAAATATGAAAAGTGGCTCAGAAAGCAATCTATCTTGGGAGACCATCTCAGGTTCCACAGCCCTTTCTTGAGTTCAGTTATGTGTGTCTCTGCTTTAATCACAGTTTAATTTTGTTGTTATTTTGCAAGGACTGTGGAGAGGACTAATTAAAGGAAGTCTGACATCAATGGTTAACTTGATGGAACAGGAATGTATTAGTATAACACTGACTCTGCATGAACTAGAAGTCAACTATGTAAAATCTTTATACCAATCTATGCAAGATGACCCAAAATCATAACTGCCCTTTCATTAGACAAAGTGAGTGCATGTAGAAGCCACAATATGTGACCACCTTCTTACAATCACACCACACCACCCTCTTGTAAATCCCAAGAACCAGTGAGATCCTTCTTATTAGGATCAAGAACAGCACACTTTCAATGATTGTATCTAAAATCTGGAAGTCATTTACAAAAGAGACCAGCTTTCTGAAATCAGTAAAAACATTCTGCTCTTTCTTTCTCTCTTTTTTATCAGAAGGCCTCTTTCAAAAGGTTGTTTACATATTTTTATACTTTCTGTAGTATTTTTTCTACTATTTATATTTTATAAATGATAGCCAACTAAACCACTGTCGAAAATTGGCAGGTTCAAAGCATTTAAAGTTATTAATAATAGTGACTTTGTAAATAATAATTTGCATTGAAGTTTTTAATAGACATAGCAAAAACAAATACAAACTAAACTAAATAATAAAAGGAAAGTGAGAAAGAAGTTTAAAAAGTGCAAAAGAAAAGAGAGTAAAAGAAAAAGGGAAAAGAAACAAAGACTTTCAGCCTTTATCATACTGAGTGAACCTAATATAACTTCCCCCTCAACAATAGATTAGTGACTGTCGCAAACATTATTATATACAGTATTATTGTGGCAAGATCAATGTGTATTTCATATTCTGTTTTACCCCTGTAGAAAGTACATATTAAGACACCTTTTCATATTTCTGGGTTGTATGAAATCTGTTGCAAAAAAAAACCTTGCAGAATGATATCTGAGACATGTTTATGTATTGCCGTCTCTTTACCTATCTTGTCATTCTCTACTTCCAGCTTTCTTTGGGAAGTATCTAAATGAATATAACGGTTCCTATGTGCCTCCTGGCTGGAAAGAATGGGTTGGATTACTTAAGAACTCTCGTTTTTACAACTACACGCTCTGTAGAAATGGAGTGAAGGAAAAGCATGGATCTGACTACGCTAGGGTAGGTCCTATTGATTTATTTTAGTTTGTCCCCCTTGACCCTAACTGTGAGATTAGCCCAGATACGTTATGGATTTAGTCTAATTAAAGTATTTGTTTTATAGCTGAGAGCCACTGCTGGTAATATAAACTGTAATCCATAAACCCGCTCTTTAGGCTGTGCATTATCATTTTACTTCTGGAGGGATATATGATTTAAAATTTATTTAGTGACAGCAGGCAATTCCTGAGATGGTAAACATTCCAATATGCTTACCAGCTGAGAAATAGATTTGATTGTAGCTTGACTCATACTGTTTTGGCTGGTGTTCTCTACTTTAATTAACATACAGGGTTATATTCTGTACTGCTGTATGCCTGTAATTCTTTTATTGCAAAATCATTGCTACCATGGTTGTGAGATGCTGCTGTTGGTCAATTCTAAATCTGTCACTAATCCCTAATT
Source organism: Thermophis baileyi (assembly GCA_003457575.1). Classification (NCBI taxonomy): domain Eukaryota; kingdom Metazoa; phylum Chordata; class Lepidosauria; order Squamata; family Dipsadidae; genus Thermophis; species Thermophis baileyi. The sequence continues at coordinate 341,137 of QLTV01002845.1, read as the reverse complement.
TCAATATTTAGTTACAGGGCTATGAAAATGAGATCAAGAGTACATTTGTGATATAATCTCTTAATTACAATGATCTATTAAAAGTAAAGCTATTTGGAATGTAACATTCATATAGCATTGCGTTCTTTTATTATTCATTAAAAGTAGCAAAACAGGAATGGGTATGTTCTTATATGCATATTCAGATTTAATAGAGTGAACGAATCTAAGTTTTAACCAAGAATATTAAATTAATAAAGGAGTGCTTTAAAAACAACTGTTTCTCTATCACGTAAAGAGACCTTTTTTCTTTTATTAGCAACTCTCTTGGGTGCATCACAAGCTATTTTTAAAACTATCTCTAGTTTCAAAAGAAAATAAGAATCTGCCTACCTATTTAAAAATCCATCTCCTAATGCAACTCTCTTGTTTCCTAATGTATTACTGAGGTCAATTTAAAATTCCAATTTTAATATTTAAAAACCTAAATGGTTTGAGATGAGATTACCTTTTCTTCTGTTTGTTTTTGATCTTTAAAATCTTCAGAATCTCTGCTTCATTGTTTAGAGCCAATCAAATGAACCAAGGTAGGTTATTACCAGATAGAAGAACATTTTTGGATATGGAACAGTCTCCTTTGAGTGATTTACTTGGCAGTATTCTTGAGGTCTTTTCAGTTCCAAGGCCCTTTATACATTGCATATAACCTCAGTCTCATTTTTTTTAAAAAAAAAAAGTATGGCTGTAAATTTATGCTTTTTGTTTTAAGAGCCTATGTCTGATTTACCTTATTGTTATACAATCACATTTAGATTGTATTATTTTGCATTCAAATAGTGTTATAATGCTTTCCAGACAGTTTTATATTATGGATCAGTAAATAAATGTTATTAATAAATCTCCTCTGCCTGGTGCCATCTAGATGTATTGGATTAGAGAGAGAATTATTAGAATTGTGGCCCACCATATCTAGACAGTACTGTTAAAGGGTGTTAGAAGCTGATCAGTGTTGCTCGGTGACAGCTGGTCCAAAATTTCAGGAAGGTGTCTTTTCCAAACAGCCATGAGGTACCACAATATGATTTGCAGTTTCTTAAATTTAAAAATGGATTTCAACATTGAACTGTGATCCTTCTCAATTTTTATATTTTTACAATACAACATTAAATTTTAAACTTCTTTTCACTGGACTAGATTTATCCAATTCCTGCAATTGTTCTTCATGTTTTAGCCTCTAGCCCCCTAATCTTTATTGCTCTTTTCTGTATTCTTTCCATGATCTCAATATCTTTTTTATATTGTGGTGACCAAAACTGGATGCAGTATTCCAATTATGGCTGTACTAAGTCTTTGTAAAGTAGTAATACTTCACGTGATTCTATCCCTCTATTAATGCAGCCTAGATTAATGCATTGGCTTTTTTGGCTGCTGCCACACACAGTTGGCCCATATTTAAGTGATTGTCCACTTGGATTCCAAGAGCCCTCTCAGTTACTACAAGCCAAGTTTGACCTAGTCATAATAACATCTAAGCAGGAATCAAGTTCTATATTTACATTAATCTTTTGAAATGTATTGTTTTGCTGCAAATTTAAGCACACCTACTGTATAATTTTACACCACAGTTTTATATCCAGCACTCATATTTAATATTTTTACTAAAGCAGTGAGTTTCCCAGCATATGCCCTCCTGTTTTGGTAGGTCTTATGAGTGTAACATATTCTCTGTAATTTTAAGGTGACAAGACAGTTGTCTGTTTCCTTGCTGTAGTAACAGCTGTGTCAAACTTGAAAATACCATGACTATTCCTTTTTTTACAGCTTTCTCCAACTGTTGTGTTTCCACAGTCCCTCCCAAATATGGCATAATAATCCATTTTCTTAGTTTGACCCCTAGTACACAAGTGAGGAAGAACAGAAATGGCCAAGAACCCTTTGGAAGAACAGATGGTTTTCAAGCAACATAGTAGATCTTCTCAGAACAATGTACTTAAGAAAATACATTTGAAATAGAGCAGTAGCGTATATGTACTGTACAAGCACTTTAAATAACTCTTGATTGTCTCTTCATTCTTAAATGATAATTTTATATTTTGATTTTGCTTCTCTTAAGTAGTACTTAGACTTATATACCGCTCCATAGTGCTTTACTTTTCTAAGTGGTTTATAGCGTCAGCATATTGTCCCCAACAATCTGGGTCATCATTTTACAAACCTCAGAAGGATGGAAAGCTTAGTCAATCTCAAGCCCTGTCAGGATGGACCTCCAGACTGTGGGCAGAATTAGACTTCAATACTACATTCTAACCACTGCTGTGCTTCTTATCTTCATTTCATCCTTTCAGGACTATCTGACTGACTTGATCACCAATGACAGTATTAGCTTTTTCCGAATATCAAAGAAGATGTATCCCCATCGGCCAGTTTTGATGGTTCTTAGTCATGCAGCTCCACATGGTCCAGAAGATTCAGCCCCTCACTATTCTCATCTCTTCCCCAATGCTTCCCAACACATGTAAGTAAACATAAATAATATACATCAATTTTATGCGATTCCAGAATAAAGTAATTATAATCTATATTTATTATAAATTAAATACATTTCTGGGAAATAATTAGCAGATTATTTGTATCTTGTCATTACTTTATCCTAAGCAAAAACAGAATAGCTCAGTATATTTTCCAACTTTCAAAACTCTGCAACTATTTGCTCTTTGAGTATAATGTATAGTTATGCAAAGTTTCCCTTTTGGTGTGGCAGAAATATTGTCAAGGACTGAAAAATAATTGGGAAAAATAGATACATAGGTTAACAGTAGATGATAGGATAGGGGAGAGATTTAAACTGTAATCTTAAGTATGGTTATCTAGAAGTATGGCCTATTGACCACAGAGAGACTTGGTTTGAAAATACATTAACCTACAAACCATCAAATCAAAGTTACCCAAATCAAGCTTAAAATGTGCAAATCCATCTTTTACTGGTTAGGTGTGTTGGGTGAACACAGTGCACAGAAATTTGCCCCTATTAATTGCATATATTGTTTTTTATTTTGTAGGTGAGGTGTTGGGTTACAGTATGTAAGTGTGTGTATTATTTGGAAGATATAATGTTTTAATAAATAGCTACAGATTCAAAATTCCAATAAAGAATTCACTGAAAAATTGGATGGGAGGAGGAAGGGAGGAAATGTGTGAGTGCATATTGAGAAGATTTCTTAAAGCATATTGAAAGGTAACTATTTTGCTGAAAGTAACCAGAGTCTGCATTGGAATATGTTGTCATAACTTTAATTTAAAAATAAATCCTCATTTCAATTTCTGCATGAAGTTTTATTAAGGTTATATAATAGTTTCTTGACTTCTCTAAAAAAAATTTTTTTCCACCATAATTGAATAGTTTTTATAAGACCCGTAGAGCTGCAGATGTAAACTGTGTAGTTTGGCTGCTTCTCCAAGGTCAAATATAGAGCATTTGTACAGAATTTGTAGAGCAAAGGATTTCTTCCCAATCTTACCCCTTCAAATTTCTGAATGGATTTGAAGTGGTTATTTTTGTTCAAATTCCAAAGTCGTTATATGTTGTGTATTTGGAAATAACATGGACAAATCTTTTAAGCATAAGAGGGTTGCATTTGTAGTAATCAAAGAAGATTGTAGATTTTGTATGGATTAAGCAGCAGGAGGCTTCAGATGAGCCAGGAAATCACAAAGGATATAGGAAAAGGAATTTACCAAGTGTTTTAGATTCATTCAGGGCATTACATAGCAACAGTTTCCATAACCATCAGCATTTTCAAAGCAGCTCTGTCGTTATCCTGTCGTTATCCTGCCACAACAACATTCTGAAATCAGAGGGAACATTAGCCATGTAAGAGAATAATAAGCAACCTTTTCTCCCTGGAAAAAAAGAAACCTCCCTTCCTTTTCTCTGAACACTATTTGAATCAGAAAACCTATATCAGAGCATTCCGTTTGCTGAAACACCATTAAACAAATTTCTAAGCCCATTCAGGATGCTGGAAAACCAGAGACTAATTTTAACCTGTTGTAAACATTTTGCCTATCACCTCTATTCAAACAATAAATGCATAGAATTTTTGCATGTAATCCTGATATATCAGTAAAACTCAAGCTCTCAAGATACATAAAAATAGCACCTGGAGTCATAGCCGTTACAAGTCTTGACTGCTTCTTTCCAGAAATCTGGGCTTACAAAAATTGGAAGGCCCGGCATTTATTCCTCTATGTCTTTTTCAGGCATGCCTGCACAAAGTCCTAGGGAGTTCACCAGGACTACTTAAAAATATTTCTTTTTAGTCTTGAAGTCCTTGATGCTTAGCCAGGATAGTCTCTAATATTCCACTGTGCCAGGCATCCAAGCTTGCTCTTCCAGATGCACCTGTCGTCTTCTTTCTTGCCTCTGTCATTGGGTAGGATGCAAATTTGGCTATGCATTTAGGGAAAATCATTACATGGTACTTGTGCAAGCTGGAGGTAGTGGAAATTGCACAGTTTAAAGGATTAAAACATGGTTTACAAAAACTCATTCAGGCCTGGCTCATTTTGAAATCAGAATAAGAATTTAATATAGCTTGTTTTCTTGGTAACTACTTATGCAGTCATATTGAAATTCATATTCATTAATTCATAAAATTTCATATTGAAATTTTCAACTACCAAATATTGTAAAAAAGGGTTTGTAAATTGGACCCAGAAGCAGACTGGCACCCAATACAGTTCACACAGCAGAGGTGTCCCATGCACCGTTCTGTGGGTGCCCAGAATTGCCATGTGCGGCCTCATTCTCTGAAGCTTCTAGATACTTTTCAAGGGTAGCCCTGTGTACAGCATGTTGCAGTAGTCCAAACATTGGTTGGACCCTAGTTTTTCTTCCTCAAGGAGAGCAGAATTATATTCAAAAAACAGGCTTTCTGATTGACCCCTCTGTAACGTAAGTAGTCATCCTGCAGGTGCATGTGGGCCTGGGTGTTGGATTCATTTCAAAACCTTTCAAAATGTGGGAAATCAGTTCAGACCATTGGTTGAAAAGAAAACAAAACATAGCAATAGCAATAGCACTTAGACTTATATACCGCTTCATAGTGCTTTACAGCCCTCTCTAAGCGGTTCACAGAGTCAGCATATTGCCCCCAACAATCTGGGTCCTCATTTTACCCACCTCAGAAGGATGGAAGGCTGAGTCAACTTGAGCCGGTGAGATTTGAACTGCCGAACTGCAGCTAGCCTGCAGTGCTGCAGCTAGCCTGCAGTGCTGCACTCTAACCACTGCGCCACCTCGGCTCTTAACATACCTGTCCATAGCTATAGAAACAAGCCTTCCAGGATAGTTTTGAAGAGCCGAGGTGGCGCAGTGGTTAGAGTGCAGTACTGCAGGCTACTTCAGCTGACTGTTCAGCAGTTCAGCGGTTCAAATCTCACCGGCTCAAGGTTGACTCAGCCTTCCATCCTTCCGAGGTGGGTAAAATGAGGACCCAGATTGTTGGGGGCAATATGCTGATTCTGTGAACCGCTTAGAGAGTGCTGTAAAGCACTGTAAAGCGGTATATAAGTCTAAGTGCTATTGCTATTGCTATTGCTAGTTTCTTCCTGACTTCCTAGAGTATCAGAAGGGACAACACAGAGTGGCAATACGTTACTATAGCCTATTCAATAACATAGAATTCTAGTGTTCTTTCCTAGGGAAAGTCTTCTGATCTGGTCTTCCTCATAAGGCTGACAATAACTGTTGCTCCTGAGAGAAAAATAACAGAAAAGGGAACTAATGTCAGCAGCATTGTATTGCTACTATTCAAATTCCACTCTTTTTTGTGTGTGTAAACTGCAATACTACATGCACACTGCAAAGGAACAGAGATTGTCTGGCAACATTGCTTTCATTATTTTGACTAAACAATTTGTCATAATAATAAGGAATCACCTGTGTGGGAGGTGGACAGCCATATAAATTTGTACAATAAATAAATAAAATTGTAAATTCTTATAGACATCAATGAAAGGAATATGAAGACGAGGGAGAGGAGATGTTAAAAGAAAAAAAAAAGGAAGGCTGTTTTCCCTGCTTGCCCTCACAAATTACCCCTGAGGGTAATAGAAAATTCAATATCTGCCCAATAGCCCAAGGGTATTTTTATTTATTTTATCTTATTTATATATAATATTTAATTACCTCCCATCTCCCTCGCAGAGTGACTCTAGATGGTAAACAAATAGAAATGAAGAGCTTCTTTAGGAATGAATATCTGGAGTTTAAAAATTTCAACGGATGCTGAATTCAATCTCCATTGTACATTGAATATTGACATGGTGCTTTTGCAAGCCTTTTGCAAGTCACAATGTGTTCTCCGAAATATTAGCGTATTAGGGTCGGCGGCATATTATGTTTATTTTACTGGCTGTTAATTATTTCTCTCTCTCTAGCACACCCAGTTATAATTATGCTCCAAACCCAGACAAACACTGGATAATGAGATATACAGGTCCCATGAAGCCTATTCACATGGAATTCACCAATATGCTACAGCAGAAGCGACTTCAGACACTCATGTCTGTGGATGACTCTATGGAGGCGGTAAGATTTACAATCTCATTCCTCAAGTCTTAGTGAAACAAGTCAAGCTTTGAGAAACTAAACCAAGGTTTTCACAACTGTAGAAATTCAAGTTTCTTCTTTTGGTTTATAATGTTGCATTGCTCTAGGAAGAACAAAGGTACTAAATTATAAAATAGTTACAATAGCAAATATTTCCTAGTATCCATTATAATTGTAGTCAGAGATGCACGTAAAAATGGAATAAGAAAAGTAGTCTGCATTAGTGCTCTGAACTTTAATAGCTCTTGATCAGTATTTCAGTCCTTTGAGATGAAATGGCAGGAAATAAAAGGTGTTTTGATATTGACGTGTTGAGTAGCAGTTATTCAGAAAACATTTGGAAATATCTCTGAATAATTAAAGCTGGAACCTAAACTGTTTCCCACAATTATATTCCTAGTCACACAGACACAAGGGAAGAGATCCAATCAGGAGAGGCTCTTGAACAGGAGAAAGGGATGCTATTTCTTCTAGTTTCCTAAAATAGTTCCAGAAGGAGCCATTGAGGGGGAAAGGGGTGAATTTTCTTAACTTCCTTGCTCTAGAAAGGAAGAAAACTGGTCTTAAACCTCAAAGCCTTTAAATACTTTGTTTTCTAAGCAATGTGTTAACAATACGTAGAAGTTTTTTTCTGAAGTTCTGTGTAGGAAGACCACAAAGCAGTGTATGAATGTGGATACACATTCACTTGTGAGAGATCTCAGGTCCTGTTCTTGCCAGAGGGAAATTACAAAGAGTCGATCTACTCACTACTCACTCTCCATTCTGACATAGTTGCCAGCTCCAGTTTTAGCAGAGCCATCTTCAGTTTGCCATTTCTTCCCTGGAAGCCTTAGTTGGTATCTTCTGTGAAAATTGATGGTCTTGTTCTCAAGTTTATAAAGCTGCCAGACAAACATGGAGGAAAAATAATTTACTGCTGCCTATTTGACCTTCTTGTAATTTGTTTAAGATTAAGCATAACACAGGTATTCCATGACAGTAAGATTAGGATTACATTGAGGCTAATTGTGATTACATTATCACTGATTTGTGATCTGTTCTAGGATGTTATAATCTTTTTGTCAATGCTACTGTATACATTTGAGGAAATAGTAGTCTTGCAATTTATCATAGTGGCTATTCGGCCTTAAAATAATCCCTAGTAAATTTGCTGACATAAAATACACATTTATAAATAAGGGCGATACATTTTAAAATCCTATCAGTCAGTCAGACTTAACGTTCTACTTTCTCACAGATGGACTCCAAAAATAGTTATGCTTTGACCTGCTTTTCTGAATTAAAAAATGAAGGTATCTGGGTCATCATAAAATGCAATGGTTAGCATTCCTTGTTAGCTAAAGGAACAGCCTTTTATAAAAACCAGAAACACAGTTTGAAGGAAAATGTTTCACCTAAGATAAGTTAACCAAAGCAGAATTCAGAATGCTTAATTCCATAAAATGTAGTTATTGATACAATAAATCATAACAATTCGATACGTGTATAGTCCATCTCAGTTGAGGATAGCTGACCTTTTAAATCAGGGGTCTCCAACCTTGGCAATGTTAAGACTTGTGGACTTCAACTCCCAGAATTCCTCAGCGAGTTGAGGAATTCTGCGAGTTGAAGTCCATAAGTCTTAACGTTGCCAAGGTTGGAGACCCCTGATTTAAATAACCAAAACATTATGAACTGATAAAACCGGTAATCTATTTTGGATCTCAGCCTTATTATAGGAGCCTTATTATTTTTAAGGACTAAAAGCTCAGAAAGATATAAGACGGGAGGAAAAAAAACTGCTATGTACTGTGATGGTTATGGGAATCATACAGTTTTACTGTATCATACAGTATGATTTAAAAAGATATTTTAATTATCTTTGGGTAAAATTAGGCATAGTAGAAAAGAGATTTCATGTTCAGAACCATGAACCCAAATCCCTTCTATTTTTTTTCAATTTCAAGTAACAGGACACAGAACAGTTAAACTTGCCCCCCTAAGTGTTTTTAAAGGATTTAAGAACATACTTTGGTCAAACAGAAGGGTAATCCTTGGCCTGTGGATTTCATGAAGAAATTGCTTAATGTTGGCCCCTATAATTACAATTTTATGCTGTTTCCGGTTTAGTGCATGTTCTTTTTAATTTGTTGCACCTGTTTGAAGTATTAAAAATAAATGTGCATTTTGAGGTGGGGGGAGTGTAAATTGTTACTTGGTTTGTTAAGTGACAGAGTATCCTGCAGCATGATATATTAGCCTTCCATGATGTGGCATGTTCCAGAAGAGCTAGACAATAAATCACTCCCAGTCACACACCAAAGGTTGTCCAACAATTCCACAGATCCAGTGCTTCTAGATAGAGGCTCCTCAGAGCTTAGTCTTGAAAAGATACCCTTTCCTCTTATTTATTTATTAAATTTATTTGCTGCCTATCTCACTGTGGGGCTACTCTCTAGAACGGCGAACCTTTTCGGCACCGAGTGCCCAAACAGGAACGCGCGTGCATGTGTGCACGCCAGAGCACCAGAAACCCGAAGACCAGCTGGCTGGTGCATGCATGCCTGTTTTTTGGCTGTTTTCCGGGCCGTTTTCTGGGCTGTTTTCCGGCCGTTTTCAAAAAATGGCCTGGTTTTGGGCCGTTTTCAGGCCATTTTCCAGGGCTCCTGCGCCCGCAAAGACCAGCTGGCTGGTGCGCATGTGTGCGCCAGAAACCAGAAGAGCAGCTGGCAATGGCGCCCATGCCCACAGAGAGGGCTCTGCGTGCCACCTCTGGCACGTGTGCCATAGGTTCGCCATCACGGCTCTAAAAGGCTTAGAGTAATAAAAATGAAGAAAAATGAAAGATGTGTTAACAGAAGTAAAATAATAGAACAATAAAGTAAACAATGAGAAAGGAACAGTTATTGCCGCTATCTTCATTCTTTGTATATAGTTTAATTTGGTTGAAAGCTTAATTGTGCAGATAGCAATGCAAGGATTTATTGCCTTGATTGCCTAACATTTTTTCTTTAAAGAGAACCTGCCAGAAAAGGGGGGGGGGGAAGGTAAAGAATTTTTAAGAATCAAATATTTTTAATACCAATGGAATAATTTTACATATTCAGTGTTATTTACATATAATATAATAATAATGTGATTATTTTTATTTCAGTCTAAGACATAGTGTCTCTATGAATGTATTTATTTTATTCATTAATGTGTTTATTTTATTTTTCAGATTTATAATACATTAGTTGAAACAGGTGAACTGGAAAATACCTATGTAATATACACAGCAGATCATGGCTATCATATTGGGCAATTTGGACTGGTGAAAGGAAAATCCATGCCATATGAATTTGACATCAGAGTTCCTTTCTATATACGTGGTCCAAATGTGGAGGCTGGATCCTTGTAAGTTAATGGGCTTGGTGGCTCCAGGGGAGTGAACTGAATCTCCTGGTTAATTCTGCATTGAGCAATGTACTTCTGCCTGACTGCGTGGAATCAGGATAGGCACCTACAAAGATTTTTGTTTGGGGTTGAAGGGCTTCAGGAGTCAGGAAACTCAGTAAAGAAGTCAGGGATCCTGGTAAAGATCTTCATATTGAATATCCAAAGATCTATAAGGCAGTCAGGCACCTAAATGTTATAAGGAAGAATTTGTACATGTGCCAACATTGCTTCCTATTTTACTTCTTCTTGGATGTAGGATATGTCTGCATAAAACTAATATTTTGCTGGCATTCAAGCAATATTCAAAACATCTGTCTTTAATAAGATGAAAGATAATATATTTCCGTATCCGATTCTCCTATCATAGATGACCTCTTTGTTATGTATCCCCTCAGAATTTATTTATTTATTTATTTATTTTGTCAAGCGTGTATATTATTACAGACAAAGTATAAACATGATTGTGCATATATAAGATGTACAAGCATGGTTATGAGTACATGATATTCATAACTCATAAAAGGAGTTTGGAAGGCTCTGGGTTCATCCCGCAGAGCCTTCCAAACTCCTACTGCAGGGATAAGGAGCCTATTGGCCTTCAGTTATTCTTTTGGGGGTTTGGGGAAGAAACTACAGAGTCAGGTAATGTATTCCAGGCATTGACCACTCTGTTGCTGAAGTCGAATTTTTTGCAATCAAGTTTGGAGCTTTTTTTCTTTTTTTCATTTTTCATTCAATTTCATCCAGTTGTGACCATTACTTCTGTTCTGTCTACTATACAGTCTTGAAGCTGCCATTCCTCTTCCTCTGGGCTACCTTTTCATCAGAAAAAAAAGTTATTTTTCCAAGAGTGGTAACCAGGAAAAGGAGTTGCAGCACTGTACTAAATATTCTTCAGTTGACTTTCCTAGTGCCAGTTTCCCTAAATTCTGTTACAGGTCTGTTCTTAATAAGCCAGTAGCATGTGGAAGGAATAACAGAATTGTGTATGATATATTTCCCCCCAGATTTTAAAACCTTTACACTGCAGTATAGAGGATACTCTATTAAAGTAAATAGAGGATACTCTATTAAAGGAGAATGTCTGAATGTGCAAAGCGTAGCAGCCTTCCAGACTAATTTTCCTCTCCATCCACATAGGGATAAATAACTCAGTTTTTCATCCATTCACTTAGTACATGCTCAGTGTCAGATCTATTCATCACATTTCTTTTTTTTCCCAAGCATGCATTTCAATGATACACTTTTTTTCTCATATTTCCAGTTAATATTTCTCATATTTCCACTTAAAATGTGTAGTTAGGCCAAGATGTTCAGTGAAGGTTAGGGTTTAAGTGAAGCCTGTTTTAATTGAGGTTGTGCTCTCCCACAAAAAGCAGATCTATAATTTGGGAGTTCTCTTTGACCCCCGTTTCCACAGGATTTGCAAATTATGGCTATGATGAGGAATGTTTTGCAAAATTATTTTGCAGTAGCTATCCATGTCTTGGTTACAATCCATCTTGATTACTGGAAATTACAACTGGTAGTTTTTACATTTTACATTTATAACCAATGTAAAGTAGAGGAATCACATGATGCCTATACTGAAAGATAAGCCTGCTGACCAAGCCCAATTTCAAGCGGTGAGGTTCTGATTTTTTTTAAGGCAGTGTTTCTTAACCTAGGCAGTTTTTAGATGGGTGGACTTCAATTCCTACAATTTCCCAGCCGGCATGCATTCTGGCTGAGGAATTCTGGGAATTGAAGTCCATTCATCTGAAAGCTGTGGCAGTTGAGAAACATTGGTCTAAGGAGCCATTTCCACTATTAACTGGACCTGATTACTTAAATCATCAGGAGAGGTCCTTTTGAAGATGCCTTTGCTTCCTAAAGCTCAGTTGCCTGGTGCAAGGGAGAGGCCTTCTCCTGCATAGAGTACTCTCCCTAAGAAGGAGCATTTGGCCCCCACTCCCCTAGGTAGGAAAATGGTAAAAAAAACATTTTGTTTAATTATTTAAGAATTGTTTTAAGCCACCTTGACTAATTATTAATAAATAATACGTATCCAAATGATACCCTAAGACAGGGCTGTCAAACTCCCAGCCCGCAGGCCGGATGCATCACGCAGTGGCCACGCCCACGCCCGGTTTAGCGAAGGGGGGAAAAGTCCTGATACGTCATGTGACGCCACCGTGACGATGTTTGACACCCCTGCCCTAAGACAATAAAATAAGGCATCGTACATTTCAAATCAAACCATACTGAATTTGAAACACCCCACTTTGCATGATAAAATGCTGTTTTGAGTGCATAATGGACTGTCTCAAACATCTTGCAAGAGTTTAAGATGCTTGAAATGTCCGTTCAAGCTTCAAATCAAAGGTTTTCGTGCTTGAAAAGAGATGTTTTAAATTTGAAATGAAGTTTAGCAATTCCAATCCAAAACATTTTGTTGCTTGAGGTAGGAAACTTACCAAGTTTTCTCTGTAAGAGTAAAAATACAATAATCATAAATTAACATGACCTGAAACAGATGCTGTTATAAAGCTCATTCTTTGGCTTCACAAAATTTAGATTACTTTTCAAGCCAAAGGATAGTTGTGTTCTGAAAACTTATTTTGTAAAGTATTTAATTAGTTTGATTACACATGTAGGTTAAATAAAATTTTCCAAAATTCTTTCTTTATACACCCAAATGCTAGGTGAAAAATAAAAGCCTAGTTTCTGAAAACTGTGAAGAAATTCTGGTATTTCTGTGAAGAAATGAGTGTTAAATTTTTAACCAACTCTTTTCACCCTTAGGGTGAAAGACAGATTTCTAAATAAAAATACTGTAAAAAGTTAACTGTTCTAGTAGACAGGAATCATCAGGAATCATCAGAATCATCAGAAAGTGATTATGTAAAGTAGCAGAATTATGCAATATTTCCTTTGTGTTCTGATTACAAGTGAGGTAGAGAGACAGAGAGGAGAGAATTTCTCATCAATTATAGGATGATGTGAATCTACTAATTATTTTAGTGCTTAATTTTTGCAATGTAGCAATTATTTCTACCCTAAAATTGTCTGTGTGTATGTATGTGTGTGTATGAATATGAATATATACCAGTATGCATGAATTAACACAAGTAGCACTTGCATTTTCCCTCTTTTTAATATAAAGAAAGAAAAATATAGCAAAACAGCAACAATTCTATCTATAAAATATCTACACTGAGTGTTCATAATTTTTTTTCAATTGAAATGAATTTCATCAAGTAAAAAACCAGATCAAGAACAAAAAATAATAGTATGCCTATAACACAATTTAGGATTACCTAAAGCATAATAGGATGATGCTAATTTTTTCGAACTCTGATCCAATGACTCTTCTTATTGAATATCATGAAAGTTGTCCAATTTAAATTAAGTAGCAACAGATGCCGAGAGATCTAAGCAAAAGATTGATCCTCAACACCCTCTGAATGGACATATGCCCCAAGCCTGCCAACTTATATCTAGGAACAGCTTTATGGCAAGAAAAACATTCTTGAGTGTACACAAGAACAAAATTGAATTAAAAGATGGAGGAAGAAGACCATTGAGTAAGGAATAACATTAAAGGAAGAGATGGCTGAAGGATCTGACCTCCCTTATACTACCTGGAGGACTCTGAATAGGTTGAGAGTTGGAGTGCCTAAATGTAAAACCAAAAATGTATGCTCAAGTGGAGGCTCTTAGAGCATAACAATACACTAAGTGAATATGGAGAGACACAGAACCCAGCCCATCTGCTTGTATGTTGACTACTAACAGAAAAACGTACCGATAATGACTTATTTTTGGCCAGCGACAAAGCGAAGAAGGTGGCTTCATTCTGGCAGTTTAAAGTTTGATCTACACACAAGAAGAAGAAGTCCAACATACCTCTAAGACAGGGGTGACGTTGTCACGTGACATATCGCAACTTTTTCCCCCTTCGCTAAACCGGGGGTGGGCGTGGCCAGTGCATGACACATCCGGCCCGCGGGACGCAAGTTTGATACCCCTGCTCTAAGATCACCGATACTCTCCTCATAGCCAATATCTGATGCTATGCATAATATGTGTAGTAAGGAACCTTATCCAGGGATTGAAACAGTATCAGCCACATTGATAAGCAATAATTGTTCAATGTGGGGGGGGGGGAGCACAAGCATTTGATTGGAATAATTTGTTGAGCTTTCCTAGTCTGTTAAGACAAGGGCTTCTGACTGAGCATTTTGTGAGATTGCCTTCTTCAGGCCAGGGACTCAAAATGTTTTTGGGCCACAATTCTCTGAATAATCAAATCTGATGAGAGTTATAGATCAAAATGTCTAAACAGCACCAGCTTAGGGAAGGCAGGTGTAAGCAAACACGCCTCATTTTAAACAGTTGGTTTAGTTTTCTAGCTTCCCTAGAGCTCTTTCTTAATCAATGTGAGAAATCTTGTACCCTGAATTCCAAGCCCTCTTGACTAATTCAAAATTAACAAAACCCTATGTCAAGATAGTTCTGATTCATACAAAGATTTTAAAGTTCATAAGTTAATGCAAAGTTCTCAGCCTTAATGACACCAAGAAACCCCGTTCCCACCCATGAAGAACCGAGATAATTACCCTGCAAACAAAATCAATGATTTTGGGTCTAGGGTAGGCAAGAAATAAGCTTACCTGTCACCCTAGGTAATCAAATTTCAGCCTAAATCCCCCAGGAAACTTGCAACCCCCATTGAGTTTGCTTAAATTTCTCAAACAACAGTTTGAAAACTCCAGCATTAAGGGATTTAAAGGTCCCAACACAACCTTTGACTGGAGGAAGGGACAGGAATTTTGTTTTCACCAATGTCCCCTGAAAGCATCAGCTCTCATGCTGCTGCCAACAATTCCCCAGTTCTGGAGATTAGCTTTTCAGAAGGCACAGGAGGAGAGAGGAATAGTAAAGATTGCTTCTTTTATGTCTTATAAAAGACATATCATGTGTGTGTGATGTTCTAGAACCAATTAAAGGAGTGTCCATTGCAATGTATTGTTAACCTTGACAGTAGCCTGATTCTTCAGGACATCCTGAGAGTGTAGCATTTTAGATTGCCTGCAATCTGTGTTGCAGAGGAGACTTCATTTAAGAGTCTTCTTAGAATCAAAATTCATTTTTTTGTAACGCTCACATAGATCAGTCAAAATGTAAATCAGAGTTCATCCCATTAGAGAAAATGGTAAAAAGAGAACTTGTACACACTCGACAAGGTGATTTGTCAGATACTCAATTGGTGTTCTTATTTCCATACAAAGAGAAACATCTACAGCGATACCGGTTACATCTACCTAAATTAATTGCTGACTGCCCCCCACTTATCATCCCTGATTTAACAGTCATTGCTGTAGTGAGGCCTCATTACCATAGTTTCATTACTTCTATCCTGAAATGTTACACTGCATTAACTGGTAATTAAAATTGAGCTGCACTTGTCAAGCAAATAAACAAATGTATTATCTTTGGTTCTTGTCCTTGTTTGTTTTCAAATCCAGTAATTTACAAATGGATTCATTCATTGTTGCAAATTAGCATATTGCTATCTTGCTGTGTTTCTAAGCTGGAAATTTGCAAAAGAGCAGAAAACTAACCATATGGCACTATCTTTGAATTGTAATTTCTCTCTGTAAAATTATGGCAAGTATGTTCTTGTCCTCAAAGATCCCTGTAATCATTTTTCCAAGGCTTAGTTTCTTGATTTGCACTTCTTGATTGTTTCAATAAGCATCTTAGCTGGAGATATTGTAATATAATGATTAAAAATGATCTATGAATCAATTCCTGTTGTTTTTAATCTTGCCTCTTCCATGAACTCAACTAGGTGGCCTAGGAAAATGTGCTCTTTTTAATCTCATTTTTAACTGTCTTTCCCCCAATCTGTAATATTTTTATATCTATATCTGAATTGCCCTAGATAATCATCTTAACCTCAATGCGCTGAAAACATGATGCATTCATGGGTCTGAGGGACAGTATCAGTGTTGGTAGGAGAGGTCTTGGTATTTCCTTGATTAGGCTGTTGTTTACTCTTAGCTTGTTTGTCTGAGTTGATAGTTCCAACTACCAAGATCTTGCCCACCAACACTAATAGGGTAAGCCACTAGTATATTAAATGAGAACAAACCAGGGGTGAAATCCAGCAGGTTCTGACAGGTTCTGGAGAACCAGTAGCGGAAATTTTGAGTAATTCGGAGAACTGGTAGCGGAAATTTTCAGTAGTTCGGAGAACCGGCAAATACCACCTCTGGCTGGCCCCAGAGTGGGTTGGGAATGGAGATTTTGCAATATCCTTCCCCCAGGAGTGGGGAGGGAATGTGGATTTTGCAGTATCCTTCCCTGCCACGCCCGCCAAGCCAAGCCACGCCCACCAAGCCACGCCAACAGAACCGATAGTAAAAAAATTTGGATTTCACCACTGGAACAAACCCCACTCCATTTTAGCACTGATAATATTACCTAGTTTGGTATTGAAACGTCTGCAAGAAAACAACCAGGCTTAGAGAGCACCAAGGACCCTAACAGTTCAACTACAAATATTCTCTTCCAAATACATTTTTCACAAGCTTAAAACTAGCCAACTGTATCTTCCTTACAAAAATGGAAGAAGCAAAACCTAGCATTTCTGGATTGCATACAATTAATAATATAGCACAAGATTTCATCTTATATAGTATCATTTTATGGAGTTCACCTATCAAATAATGCTAACAAAATGGCTCTAAGGGTTACAAGCTATTGTAACTTAAGCGTGACACTCTCAGATGCAATATAAATTCTAAATTACAGGTAGTCCTCGAGTTACAACAGTTCAGTTAGTGACCGTTCAAAGTTACAACGGCCCTGAAAAATGGGACTTATGACCATTTTTCACAGTTATGACCTTTGCAGCATTCCAATGATCGTGTGATCAAAACTCAGATGCTTAGCAACTGGTTCATATTTATGACCGTTGCTGTGTCCCAAGGTCATGTGATCACTTTTTGCGACCTTCTGACAAGCAAAGTCAATGGGGAAGCCAGATTCACTTAACAACCGGGTTATTAACTTATCAACTGCAGTGATTCACTTATTAACAATGAGGCAAGAGAGGTTGTAAAATGGGTCAAAACTCACTTAACAACAGAAATTTTGGGCTCAATTGTGGTCGTAAGTCAAGGACTACCTGTATTACTAGTTTTTCTCCCAAATTGATAAACACTTGGATCCTCAGAAGAGTACATGGTGTAATACTGTATCTGCTACAGATTAGGCTGGGATTATTGTTCCAGCTGTTTTGTAAAGATTGTGTATATATATTTCTTTTCAGGAATCCTCACATTGTATTGAACATCGATCTTGCTCCTACAATTCTAGATATTGCTGGCCTGGACATTCCACCTGACATGGATGGGAAATCCATACTAAAACTGCTGGATTCTGAAAGATTGGTCAATAGGTAAGGGTGGAAAACTTATGCAGTACACTTACATATCCTGCAGTTATGGGAACACTGGTTTTGATTATTAAATAGAGCATTATGGAACATTTGGTTCTGTTTTGTAGGTCTACATTGGGAAAATATTCTATGAATCTTTCAGGGAAAAGTATTTCCATATATTACAGATTTCGAGTTTCCCTTGTGTTTTTTTTTTTAATATCGGTGCTATTTGTATTACATAGAAATTGTTAGGGGAAATGAGACACACACATATAATAAATTCTTCCTCTTAGTATCTGTGCTGTTTTTATTTTTATTTTATTTTTTAATTTTATTTTTATTGCAGTTTTTCTCTTTACATATCTCTGATACATATTTAACAGATCTGTGACATTATTCATACAACTAGAATCAATATTCAATACATTCTATACATTCTATTTCCAAACGTTCTACTCTTTTATGTACATTTCCATTTCTTATTTCTATTATCTATCCATTCATACTATTTCTCCCACACCGCATAATATTCCGAATCTCTAATGTGAGTTTATCCATTTCCGTGCAATCAAATATTTTTTGAATTACTAATCTCTCTGGCGGTATACCATCTTTCTTCCAATACTGCGCAAAGGCAGTCCTTGCCGCCGTTAATATATGTAACATCAAATACTTTATCTTTCTAATATATTTCGCTCTAAATATCCCCAGGAGAAACAGTTCCAGTTTGAGTTCTATTTGACAGTTAAATCCTGTAGCCATTTCTGTATATTCATCCAATATCTTTTCGCTTCGGGGCATGACCACCATAAGTGAAAGAAGGTACCTTGTCCCTGTTTGCATTTCCAACATTTTGGATTTAAATTTGGATACATCTTGGCCAGCCTCGCTGGCACCAAATGCCAACGATAAAACATCTTATATTGGTTTTCCTTATAGGCCACGGATTTGGTTATGTTTTTAATCTGTCTCTCTTATCCTGATGCAGGGGGCAAAGTTTTGAGAATTTTTATGTGGTCTGGGGGCATGGGTGGGAAGCAGTTTCTCTTTTTCTCAATTTGATACCACTCTAAGTGGAATAACCAAGGTCAACTGAAGGAGGTTTTCATCCCTTTTTGTTTGTTTTTTACATACAATCAGAGCCTATTCTTCCTATTCTGAAAATTTCTGAAAATTTCTATTCCTATCAATATACTCCACTATTCTAAAGTGTCTGGATAATGGGTGTTTTACAGACCTAACAAGTAGTAGGAGAGATATGAGAAATCCTATACTAAAACTAATGTCCACAGTAAATATTTGGGATGAATGGACGGACGAACAGACAATAGGCAGGCAGGCAGGCAGAAACTATTGGTAATAAACAATGTTCTGAAGTGATTTGTCTTAATCATCTTAATCATCAATAGGCTGATATTTTCCTAACCTGAATAGCTGTTGCTGTTATTCAAAGATTAATAATGAAGCACATGTGGTTACCAAGGTACTGTTGATTTCAAAGTAGTATTCACAATGTTCACAATTACACATAATTTTTAAACAATAGAAATCTTGCACATTTGTCAGATTATACAAGATTTCAGTATATAAGGTTTGTACTAATCATAGTTAAATATGATTCAAACCTATGTTTCAGTTTTTCCAGATTCCATTTGAAAAAGAAAATGAAGGTTTGGAGAGATTCGTTTTTGGTGGAGCGAGGGTAAGTAGTTTTGAAATTTGCTTTGTTTTATTTTTTTTAGAGACTTCATTGCTCAAAGCACAAGTTGCTAGAATTATTGCAGTTGAAGCCAGTTGTTTACCTTAAATTATGTAATTTCTTCAGCAATATTATGTTTTTCCTTTGGGAAGTTGCTTTAATAACAAAAATGAATTTATTAGTATATTCATTCTTACTAGAACAGTTATACAGTAAGAACACATACAATTGAATGTGATCAACATAATATCTCAGATAATTGGTTTTTTTAATGAGATAGATAGTTCTCTGCCATAGTTGATGAAATCAGTCTATTGTAAAAACTAGAGACTGAATCATACTATCTAGTTGAGCAATTTGCTTCCTGTATAACCATCCAGATGTTTCTGCGGGATTTCCAGAGAAGGCCTAAAGTCATTCTTCCTGTATTTTAGTTCTTCAGTAGTTGTTGCCTAGAATCACATTGTCTCTAAAACTTCAGGCTATATTAATCTGTTATAGTCAATAGCCACTGATAGCCAAAGAAAATACATGTAGTCCTCGACTTACAACAGTTCATTTAGTGACCGTTCAAAGTTATAGAAGCACTGAAAAAAAGTGACTTATGACCATTTTTCACACTTACGACCACTGCAGCATCCCCATAGTTACGAGATCAAACTTCAGACCCTTGGCAACTGGCTCATATTTATGATAATTGCAGAGTCCCAGGGTCATGTGTTCAACTTTTGTAACCTTCTGACAAGCAAAGTCAATGTTAAGCCAGATTCACTTAACAACTGTGTTATTAACTTAACAACTGCAGTGGTTCACTTAACAACTGTGGCAACAAAGGTTGTAAAATGGAGTAAAGCTCACTTAACAAACATCTCACTTAGCAACAGAAATTGTGGCCATAAGTTGAGGACTACCTGTATATATAGATAATCTCAGCAGTTCCAGGCAACCAACACTTTTTTGGTATTGTTTTATTTTCAAGCCATTTAATCTTCCCTTAGATATTTGTTTTATGTTCAGTTTTCATCCTTTCTCCTTATGTATCCATACTACAGCAGTGTACTTTTTTCATGTTAGTAAATCATTTTTGTGTTCAGTCCAAAATCATTTATCACCTATTCACTCTTAGCGCCATGCTTTTTGATTTTATCAGACGGATTGTCTAAATACCATATTTCTACTGCATTCAACTGATTATTAAATTTGTCCTGACAGTATATCAATACCTGACAAAAGTATCGGTTCCCTATGCTATTCATTCATGAAAACACATTATATAAGCGATACAGTTTAGTGTGTACAAGAATAGTGATTCCATGAAAACATAGAAAAGAGGCAAAAATGTAATAATGAATACAGAATTCAATCCAATTCATGATTGTGATTGGTAGATTTCAGTGTTGTACTTTTCTAACAAACCATTAAAAAAAACAGTATAGTTTTTTTTTAGAAGTTCTATATTACAAAAAGTAAGAGAACTATTCTCCATTCAAGTCACAGAATTCAGCTGTATTTTATATAGTGTGCTAAGAAGCATGCATGAGAGGCAGTGAGCTCAAGAAATAAGAATATGAATAATCAAGTAGCTAGTAGAGCCGAGGTGGCGCAGTGGTTAGAGTGCAGCACTGCAGGCTACTTCAGCTGACTGCTAGCTGCAGTTCGGCAGTTCAAATCTCACCAGCTCAAGGTTGACTCAGCCTTCCATCCTTCCGAGGTGGGTAAAATGAGGACCCAGATTGTTGGGGGCAATATGCTGACTCTGTGAACCACTTAGAGAGGGCTGTAAAGCACTGTAAAGCGGTATATAAGTCTTAAGTGCTATTGCTATTGCTATTGCTAATGTTGTCCAATGGCTTTATCTAGCAGAAAAATTGCATTGTATAGTGCAGTGGTTCTCAACCTTTTCTTCACCACGGATTCCCTCTAAATGCCTTTTGTGGCCATGGACCTCCAAGACTTAACTCAAGATTTAAATCATAACATTTCTTCAAGCCTTCGCGGACCGCCTGTGATGACATTGCGGTCCACTCAGGGGTCCATCGACCACAGGTTGAGAACCACTGATATAGCAGGTACACATTAATCCAAATGTGTGAATTAGCTTGTGTCAATTCCATTATATTTTTTTAAACCTATTTAAGGCACCTGTATTTCCATAAGCAAAAAAAGCATCTTTTTTCCCCCCAGTAAGCTGTTGCACAAAAGAGACAATGAAAAAATGGATGCTCAAGAAGAAAATTTTTTGCCCAAATACCAACGAGTGAAAGATCTCTGCCAGCGAGCTGAATATCAAACTGCTTGTGAACAACTTGGACAGGTGAGAAACCATTTGTCAAAAGTATTCAGGTGTCCTGCATCTTGAGACTGCAGTATCATAACAAAGGCTCAGAAATCCCTTCTTTTGATTTTCCAGGTGGCAACTGGCAGAGTTAACAGGGTAATTTTTCCTTCTGTTTATGTTGCAGGAGCAGGAAATGTATTCGAGAGTAGGGTGTGGAATTTGAGTGAACACTAAGAAATATTCCCCCTCTTTTTTAAAAAAAAATTCAGCTAAACAAACTTTCATATAACTTTTCATTTGGAAATGTACAGAGGTGGTGAAAAGTATGTAGGTGAGATTATTGCTTTGTCTCTTTAAAAAAGAATAACAGAATAACAGAGTTGGAAGGGACCTTGGAGATCTTCTAGTCCAACTCCCTGGTCAAGCAGGAGATCCTATACCATTTCAGATAAATGATTATCCAATCTCTTCTTAAAAGCCTCCAGTGATGGAACACCCACATCTTCTGAAAGCAAGCCATTCCACTGGTTAATTGTTCTAACTGTCAGGAAATTTTCTCCTTATTTCTCTAAAAAATGTGCAAAAGTTGTGCTGTTCATTCCTAGAATATTCCAGCTTTCTTGAGAAAGTTCTATTTTTCCCTAAGACTATAGCAATACCAATCCAGCCATTCTGGGAAAGTTCATCCTTTCCTGGGGACCACTTCTGCTCCAGATTTACCCCTGAAAATTTTGCCAAGAAAACTGCAGGGAGGTGTCTAGGCAGTCACCAGGAGTCAACACTGACTTGAAGCCCCACCCCCAAAAATTGTTGGATCATCTCTTTTTTATAAATATTTCTTCAGAAATTAGGCAATACAAAAGTAATATAAAGAAATAAAAGCTGATTTAATTTTTCATTTTGTGACACAACTAAATATTAAGATACAAGAGCACCCACCACTAGCTCAAAAATACCACTTTTAAAGTTCTTTTTCTCTAAACTCATGCCATTGTTTTTTCTACCATATCTCTGTGTTGGTATGTTTTATGGAGAAAGAAAAACATCTCATTAGCTTTTTCTCTTTTCTGCAGTTTTCTGTTCTGCAGCAAGGTCTAGGAAAATATTTTAAAGACCATGACTAATCCTTCAGATGACTCTTTGTAAATGGTTATTTTAGCCCTGCTTTATCCCCTGATTATTACAGGCTGCTTGAAGTAAGCAGCTTTCCAAACAACATTATACATACCTTTTGCCCTTTCTCTTTCTTGTTTTGAAAGAGGTAATAAAGTCTTTCTGCAGTGTCTACAGAAAGTGAATAGCTATCCATAAATTCCATTGGCTGTACTGCTAGTAGAGAAGAAATGATGAAATTGCTGTCGCCTGTGTGTTTGTTGTCAAGGAACCAAAGAATGGTTTGAAGCATTTCAGCATGAATTGGTTTGGGCACCGCAGCATAGGATAAAACTGAGCAACAAAGAACATAACAGAACTTGCAGGCATCGAGTTGATTAGTCAGAACACATTTCCAAATAGTGACCATTCCCATCATTCATTGAGTCACTGTCCTACACCTGTTGCTCTGTCTAGACAATAAATGTCTAGGCGAGGAAAAATGTGTCAGGAGACAAAAGCTGTTTTTACAGTATATTTGTACAAAATGAGCCAAATCTGTGAACGGTAGGTATTTTTTAATGAATGTGTGTTACTGTTCTTTCAATATATAGTGTTATCTCATTCGTTGTCTTAAAAATATGTGCCAAATGCAAGCTGTTGATATGCAAGACTGTTTTCATACTAAGCTAAACTCTGAATTCCATAATCTAATGTTGTGTCTTCTCAGACTGAATTCTAAATCCTGTTCTAAATCCTTTGTACACAGAACACTTGCTAATCAGGATGAGCTCCAATCTGTTCATTCATTCAGACATTTATAAATAACTCCTATATGTGCATCGATCATGTAGTTTCTTATGATACATTTTGTACCTAAAGCCAGTTTGGGAATGTTCATATAATTCTTTTTTTTTACATGGAATAACCTTCCACAGGCATTTCAGATGGATACAGGTAAATCAGGGTAGAAGTAGTTGCTACACTAAATCAACCAAGAGGTTGCATATGGCTCATGAGTTGCTCACCTATGCTCTGTAGGAATTATCTTCCATCCAGGTGCTACTTAAGTGTTTATATGTTATATTAATTACTCTGTATTTATTTTGGTCTCTTGTTTCTGTGGATACAAAGATAAATATATGGTCAGGTTTGAGATCATTACAGTCCTTGACTTACGATCACAGTTGGGACCAGAATTTCTGGTGCTACACAAGGCAACTGATTTTACAACCTTTTTTTCTCACAATTGTTAAGTGCATCACTGCCGTTGTTAAGTGAATTATGTGGCCATTAAGCAAATCCAGTTTCCCGCATTGATTTTGCTTGTCAGAAGCCCACTGGAAAGTTCACAAATGGTGCTTGCATGACCCCAGGACGCTGCAAGTTTTGTAAATACATGCTGGTTGCCAACTGCCTGAATTTTGTTCATGGGACTATAGGAATGCTGGGAAAGTCATAAGGACCAATTGTAAATCACTCTTTTCAGTGTTGTTGTGAAAAAGGTCGTAAGTTGAGAACTACCTGTATCTCAAAAGACAAGTCATATTTCTGTCCCTGCTGCTTCTCATCTGAAACTTGTAGAGTCTGGAGCAAAAGAAAATGTGCTTCTTATGATTCTTTTTAAAACGCACTGGGCCTTGGTTCTTTTAGATAAGTTCTACCTATTGTGGAAGCATGATGTTAAGTCCCTTGTGTACTGTGCTGTTAGCTTGAGTAGTAAAATTATCTGGCAATATCATATTAGCTATGTATTTTAAATATATTGTCCCTTTGCTTTCAAAATATTTATTTATTTATATTTACTGGATTCAGGAGCCTAAAGATCTTCATTTATAGTCTAAGATGAAACATTTACCGTATTTTCGGAGTATAAGACGCACCTTTTTACTCCCAAAAAGAGGGTGAAAACTTGGGTGCGTCTTATACACCGAATGTAGCCCCACCCAGCCACCCCCCCCCTTTGGCCTCTGCCTCCCAGCAATTTACCTCCCTGCAGCAAAAAGAACAGAGCCCGATTTAGCACAAGCAA
>QLTV01002845.1:226224-315989 GCA_003457575.1 Thermophis baileyi | reverse complement strand
GATTTTTTTTCCTATTTTCCTCCCCAAATACTAAGGTGCGTCTTATACTCCGGTGCGTCTTATACTCCGGTGCGTCTTATACTCCGAAAAATACGGTAATAACTAAAATAATTTAAGTGACTTAAAATGGCGATGATTGAAATAGATAATATTATTTCCTAATATCCAGAATAATTACTTTTTAATTCATGTATGAATTATATGTCTTAAAAGTATTTAATAGCTCTCTTTCACAAATACCTTTGTTTTCAGTGCTGTAAAGCCTATCATACAAATATTGCAGCATAATGTCTATGAGATTGCAGTATAATGTCTATGAGATAATGTCTATGAGATACTGCATCCAGTTTTGGTCGCCACAATGTAAAAAAGATGTGGAGACTCTAGAAAGAGTGCAGAGAAGAGCAACAAATATGATTAGGGGACTGGAGGCTAAAACATATGAAGAACGGTTGCAGGAACTGGGTATGTCTAGTTTAATGAAAAGAAGGACCCGGGATGATATGATAACAGTGTTCCAATATCTTGGGCTGCCACAAAGAAGAAGGAGTCAAGCTATTCTCCAAAGCACCTGAGGGCAGGACTAGAAGCAATGGGTGGAAACTAATCAAGGAGAGAAGCAACCTAGAACTAAGGAGAAATTTCCTGACAGTTAGAACAATTAATCAGTGGAACAATTTGCCTCCAGAAGTTGCAAATGCTCCAACACTGGAAGTTTTTAAGAAGATATTGGATAACCATTTGTCTGAAGTGGTGTAGGGTTTCCTGCCTAGGCAGGTGGTTGGACTAGAAGACTTCCAAGGTCCCTTCCAACTCTGTTATTCTGTTATATTCGGTCATCAAATTAGATAACTATGTTCGTTTTTTTAAAAAAGAAACCAATTTCACTAACAGCGCTGCTGTGTGGCAGGTTCTTAGAAACATGGCTAGCTGAGCATCATGTGAATTTTAAAGCCAACACATTTGGGAGCAGCAGACTGTGGGAGGCAATTCTAGTATTTCATTAGATTTCAGTCAGAACATTTATATAGCATTGTAATGTTTATACAGATTTGCTTGTTCAGATACATCTGTTCAGTTGAAAACTTTTAGAAGAGAATTTTGTCTGGTATATAAGAGTAATTTTGTTATTTATTTACCTAAATAATTTTTGTAGCTGCTTTATGCACCAACGTAATCCTAGGCAGCGTACTAAAGTTAAAATAAACAAAGCCATATGATATCACACACTTTTTAAAAAACAACCATACCATTTCAGATCAAGATGTAATGAAACATTCAGCCAATGGGCCTCACTTAACTTCACAGCTCAAATGCCTGTGGGAACATCTCGGTCTTTAAAGCTTTGTGAAAGGCCAGCAGAGCTAGGGCCATAAATCATGTAATACTGAAATAAGAAGAAACCACTCTCCAAAATTACATCTACTTATTCCTTCTTTCTGTTTTGTTGTTGTTCAGTCACTAAGTCATGTCTGACTCTTCATGACTCCCATGGACCACAGCACACCAGCCCCCCCCCCCTGTCCTCCACTGCCCCCCTGAGTCTACCCACACTCATGCCCACTGCCTCGATGATACTTTCTTTCTGTTGTCTTGTAACATTTTCTCTGCCACAAAATTGGGGCATGATCAGAGCCAGACAAATACATCAAATTTCATGAAAAACAAAGTCATGTCATTGTGCAAACTTTCTTAACTGGGCTTGAATACTAAAACTAATATACAAAGTACTCTCAGTGGAACAGAAGCAATTCTGAAATCAGGTGTACTGTAAATAACTCTTGGCTGCAAGCTTAATCCAGCCTATACCGTCTTCATGACCCCCAAATTCTTCCTTCCTTCCGCTTTTTATTCTTATAATTGTTGAAGACAAGAGCTTCATTTACAAGTTCTGCTGCAGTGACTGCTAATATTATTTTGTCTTTCTACTTTAAACCCAAATAGGAAAGATATAAATCCATGGAATAGAGACACATCTTACTATTGGCCTGTTATCATCTAGCCTAACAGGAGGGATGAGCCACAGAATTCAACCCTCAGACCTGCTTCAATTCCCAATCCCGTCCCACTACTCTTATATGTTATCTCGTTGTACATAGCCTCTCTTATTTTTCATAATAGTTGTCAGTGCAATGAATCTTTCTTATGCCCACTCACTAAATACCATCACTAAAAACTTCAAATGAAAATTGAAGTCAATTGACTGGTCATTCATTATAAGTAGTATAATTTTCTAGGAAATATTTAAGCAATTTCTATGGCTGTAATTTATAAGAAAAAGGTACTCCTCGTTTAGTGATCATTCACAGTTATGATAGTGAGGAAAAAGTAACTTTACAACCAATCCTTGTATTTACAACCTTCACAGGTCGGCAAAGAAAAGCTAAAGTAAGATCATAAGCACAGTTGCAGTTTCACTTAGTAACTGCTTCACTTCACTGCCAGTTCCAATTGTGTTTGTTAAATAAGGACTACCTCTAGGTAAAATACTATTTAACATTTTTTCTCTTCCTATGATTAGTTTTCCATTATTTAAAACCAATTTCACTTCACTTAATGACCAAGTTGCCAATCCCAATTGTGGTTGCTAACCAGGACTACTTGAAGTAATGAATGGCTGATTATAATCAATAGTTTTATCCTTTTAAACATGAAAGGTTATTTTCAGGAAATCAAAGATTTGTTTCTGTATCAGATCAGAAGTTCCAGTAAATCCCATTGGTCCTAATAAGATTCAAGGTAAATAACTAAAAGCCCTGTGCTTTGATTTATCCTTCAGAAATCTCTGATGCTCACTCCAAGCTTTTTTGTAGTTTATGGCCAGTTCTAGCTGGATTCAGTCAACTATTGACATTCTTCCCATCAACAGTGTGTGTGTGTGTGTGTGTGTGTGTGTGTGTGTGTGTGTGTTTAACAAACCATTAATTATGTTCTGAGAAATCTGAAGAGAGAGCATGATTTTCCAGAATAGAAAATACGATGAATATTCCTCTTGAGAATGACTGTTTTACTCAAACTATGTCAAGCATTTTGAAGTATTTTTTTCCTGCTTTCCTCCAGTGAAATGTTCACTGCACTGTGGAGATTTGTCTCTGTGATTAGTTTTTAATCCCCACCCCCAAAATGAGTTTTGTGGCATGTTAAATGCCAGCAGATCTATTTTGATAAAAGTATTTATATAGAATTGTAGGACAGTTATAGCTTGTTATATCATAATATTTATTCTCAGCTAGCAAATACATGCAAGCAGTAGCTTGTGTGCACATAAACAACACACACAGATATAACCACAAACATACAAACAGAAGAAGAAAAATAATCATGAACCTTGAGGCTAAATAGCTGTGGTGTGCCGTTTTGATACAATGTTCAAATTAAGGGACCCAATTTCCCTTAGTTTTGCTATGGCAATTTAATACCTCATATTAGAATATGTGTGATTAATGTTTCCAGTTATTGTTATTATAGTGATCACTATGCTTGTATCCATTTGAGCATTGTATAAACATGCTATAGATCAGGCTTTTTCAACCTAATGGTTCTTTGGCTTCTGTGGTTGCTATTTTTGTTCTGGGTATGCATCTATATGTGGGATATGTTCAGTTAGAGGCTATGGCAATTTAATACCTCATATTAGAATATGTGTGATTAATGTTTCCAGTTATTGTTATTATAGTGATCACTATGCTTGTATCCATTTGAGCATTGTATAAACATGCTATAGATCAGGCTTTTTCAACCTAATGGTTCTTTGGCTTCTGTGGTTGCTATTTTTGTTCTGGGTATGCATCTATATGTGGGATATGTTCAGTTAGAGCAGGGGTCCTCAAACTTGTCAACTTTAAGACTTGTGGACTTCAACTCCCAGAATTCTCCAGCCAGCTATGCTGGCTGGAGAATTTTGGGAGTTGAAGTCCACAAGTCTTAAAATTGACAAGTTTGAAGACTTCCGAGTTAGAGTGACTTACTTTTCAGAAAGTATTCATAGAATTGGCTAGAAATCTTGTATTATATCATAACCAACATATGTTATTTTGGTGCCATTAAATCAGGCTCAATTATAGGCGACTGCTAGAAGAAACAATTACTATCCAGAACTATCTCCATTAATAATAGTAACAGTATAACAAGTTGGAAGGAACTTCAGAGGTATTCCTGCTCAAGCAGGAGACCTTATGCCATTCCAGACAAAAGTTGTCCAATCTCTTCTCAAAACCTCTAGTGATTAACACCTGCAACTTCTGGAGGCAAGCCATTCTACTGATTAATTGTGCTCATTGTCAAGAAATTTCTCCTTAGTTCTAGGTTGGATCTCTGATAAGCTTCCAACCATTACTTCTTGTCCTGCTTTGGAGAATAGATTGACCCCATTTCTCTGTGACCTCGTCTTCTCCCTGAAATAATTGGAAGATTACTATCATGTTACCCCTCATCTTTCTCTTTGCTAGAGTAGATATACCCAGTTCCAACAGCCATTCATTGCATGTTTTATTATCCAGTCCCCTAATTATCTTTGTTGCTCTTATCTGTACTCTTTCTAGAGCCTCAACACCTTTTTTGTATCCAGGTGACCAAAACTGATCTTTGATTAAAGCAATATTAACACTTCATGTGATCTAGGTACTATCCCTTTGTTGATGCATTAGCTTTTTTGTAACTCTTCCAAGAATTGAGAGCCAGTTTGGTCTCTAGTTGTTAAGGCCCCAGGCTAGAAACCAGGAGACCAGGAGTTCTCATCCCACCTTAGGCATGACGAGCAAGTTTCCTGATCTTGAACCAGTACTATCAGATTTGTTGTTGTAGGGAAAATAGGAGGAAGAAAACTATTAGATATATTTGCCACCTTGAGTTGTTTGTAAAAATGATAAAGGCAGGACATCAATCAATCAATAAATTCCAATGATGTTCAGTTGAATCCTGTCAATCTAACATGTTTATTTCTTCTGCTTCCCTCAGCCCTGTCAAATATAAAATATTTCTAATCCATTCACTGCTTGCATCATACTCTAAATTTCTTCTTACTCAACTCCTTTTTTTTTCTCTTTTGCATTTACTATGATAAATTTAATTTTGGAATATGTTTTGTTCAGTAGACAGTGTTGTATGGCCTATAGCTTTACACATTTTTATATAATATTATCTTAAGTCAGAATAGATTTTTTTCTTTTGGAATTCAATTGTATTCTGGTTGAATTAGTCATAAATCTAGTGCAGGGTATTTACTTCCAATTATTATACTGATTAAAAATCAATTCAATCCATTTACATACATTATTTCCCAATTAAATTCCCCTGAATTGATTTTTAATCAGTATAATAATTGGAAGTAAATGCTTGATGATGAGCTTGGGATTTCTAATTTGATATTTCTCTCCTATATGCAAAACAGAGAAAGGCATTTAAACTGTTAGCAAAAAGAATATTTTTTTATTAAATCTTTCATTACAATCCTGAGGTAATTTTTTCTTGACCTAGAAACCTGAATTTGGAATCAGTAGGAAAAAATGATCATAGGAAATCGTAGGGAAATATATTACAAGAATAAAAGCTTAACAAATCCCTTTTCCCAAATTAGAATAGATTAAGTTTATTGATGCTCCAATTGGAGAAAAAATGAGGGTCTTCTGTAGACAAGAACTGCTATAATTTTCTAAAGATAATGAAAAGCATCTCATTGGAATAAATGTACATGTACAAACTATAGAAATTTGAGATTTGGATTACAAGCAATTAAATCACACCAATTCTTTTTATCTCTTCTATAAGTGTAATAAAGTACTGTAATTAAATTCTATGTTTTGCCCAGAGGATCTTACTAGATAATGTTATCTTGATTGGCCTCAATCTACCTGGAAAAAAGACTTTGTTGTGTGGCCTCATACCTAAGATGAATTTTCCACCCCAGTGTAAGTTCAGGTTGCACTGTTTTTCAGATAAATTCTGTTGTCAGAAGAAAGTGAGTAATCTAGTGTTCCACATATTAAAAACACGGAAACTTATAAAAGTCTTTGTGCAGGTTTTTCACTGATATTTTTCTAAGGATATATCTGAGCATCAAGTGAGTAAAACAAGTGAGCTACACCCAATAATAGAAAGGTCACAGTTATTTTATTTCTGATTAGATCATGTTTCAGTCAACTTATAATTACCATAGATATAAAAAAAGTTCAGTAAAAGTTATCAATGTCAAATGTGTCTAGCATAGAGAAGGTCCAACAAGAACATTATCATAAAACTATCTAAAGAAATAAGGTAGCATAATTGTGTGTCAGCATAATGGAAGGAACTACGTCCAATGGAGGCGTGAGTTTCTTCAGGGGACACCCAAGCCACCACGGATTCAGCCTGGGGATTAAAAGGTACCAAACCAGTTTCAACACCTTTGAGACAAATTGACCCGTTCTGGGAAAAATTATTATTATTATTATTATTATTATTATTATTCCTTTGTATGGTTGCTCATCTTAAAGTACAACTCTAGGCAGCAACAAACTGAAATCTAATGGCCCAATGACACTTCTTCCCAAAGAACTTTCAAAAGTTCCAAGAAGGTTCCACACCCGTTTCTACTATTCAGGTGACCCATAGGGCACAGACAAATCTCCAAGTGGCCTCAATGATTCTCAGAAAGATTACTAACAACGAGATGACTGCAAGAAGTATAAATCCTTCCATCCTCCACCATTCAGTCAGAATTGAAGAAGCTTCTTGGATGGGAAGCGAAATGTCTTCAAGGAAAAGCAAAGAAAGTCCAATTGCCTCTTGAAAAAGCACCTTGACCTGGATGACTGAGAATCTCCGTAGACATCTTCCCAAAGTAATCTACCCTTGGAAATTTGACGATGGCTCTGCAACTAAAACAGCTAGGAAGGATATAGGAATGAAGTAAGGATGAAAGTGAGGTCTGAGACTTGTTTTTTAAGGGTGACTGGGCATGTTGCTTCAAGGGCATCTAACAAGTTGAGGTTATTTAGAATTTTTTAAAAAGAATTTATTTTGCCACATTAGAATAGAATAGAATAACAGAGTTGGAAGGGACCTTGAAGGTCTTCTAGTCCAACCCCCTGCTTAGGCAGGAAACCCTACACCACTTCAGACAAATGGTTATCCGACATCTTAAAAACTTCCAGTGTTGGAGCATTCACAGCTTCTGGAGGCAAGCTGTTCCACTGATTAATTGTTCTAACTGTCAGGAAATTTCTCCTTAGTTCTAAGTTGCTTCTCTCCTTGATTAGTTTCCACCCATTGCTTCTTGATCTACCCTCAGGTGCTTTGGAGAATAGTTTGACTCCCTCTTCTTTGTGGCAGCATTAGATAAAGTAACATGCATATTCACATTTTTAAAAAGGAAATGTTTCTTGGGCAATATTTAACTGGAAGTAAAATTCTCCGTTTCTCATGCAAGAGTTCCCAATTCTTGTTTGTTTTTAGCATGTAATAGCCTTCTGCTCATCTAAAACAAGCCTATCTGTAAGCAAATTTTGATTTTATTAATCTGCTTGATAATGCTGTTGTGTTATTTCCAATAAGAACATGAAATTGTACAATGCGTCATTAAAGTCTAATATGATTGAGGTACAAAGCTTAGTCCAACATATTTGCAGAATAACATTTCTCCCCATTTCTGTGCAACTGTACTTAGCTACAATAAGTACACTGTATAATTCAGGGGTCCCCAAACTTGGCAACTTTAAGACTTGTGGACTTCAACTCCCAGAATTCTCCAGCCAGCTATGCTGGAGTATATTAAAAAATTATTATCTTTTTGGAATTTTGACTGTATGATTTTCAAATACTTAAAGTAAAACTCAAAGTGACATCATTAAGATTTTCCCAGAAATAGTTGGTGGAAATTCCTCCTACTTACTAATGTTTTCATATTACTCACTTCATTTTTTCATACAGCTGGAGAAATATTTAAATAACTTTGTTACTAAAACATAGGGGAAAGTTAAAACTGTACATGTGTTTATAAAAAAGCAAGGCTTCTTATAAATAGTGTACAATATTAAAGCATTAATACAAAAATAAAGTTGAAAAAAGGAATGAAATTTTTCTTGAATTATTGGCAACGTGAGCATGCTAACTAATACAAACCAAATTACTCCTTCCCCTTTAGGGTAGTAGTCTAAATTCTCTTTTGGTGCATTTATTTGTATTTTATACTGCTCTAAAAAAATATTATTTAACAGAGCTGAAAGTAGAGTTCGATTTAATCAGTGGAACAAACCAATTGACATATTCTTTATTTATGAGCTGCACCATCTGGCCTTTCTCCCTGCCCTTGTCAAGATCCAATTGACTATTTCCTTAAATTATAACCTCCTGGTTGCTGGGCCTGTTTAGCAGTACTAAACAACTATGAAGTAAACATGCTGGGTTCTGTCATTCATACTATTTATGACAGGAATTCACTGGGGCTCTAGCACAGGAGACAGTTCTTCCAGGTTTATTTGCCTTAAATATTGCATATTAATTAACGGAATGTAAGCTATATCTGAGAGACAGCTGCCACATTTGCTCTTTACTATGATATTACTTTTCATAATTAAATGCCAATCAAACAATCGGAAAACCTTTTTTCAGGTTGTATTTTTAAATTTTATTGGGGGTCTGGGTAGTAACAGCTTACCCTCTTATTTAATTGAAAAGAAACTGAGAAGCCAAAAGCTATATATGTTTACCTTGGA
The DNA here is from genome assembly GCA_003457575.1 of Thermophis baileyi. Lineage (NCBI taxonomy): Eukaryota > Metazoa > Chordata > Lepidosauria > Squamata > Dipsadidae > Thermophis > Thermophis baileyi. The sequence goes on along the minus strand of QLTV01002845.1, from coordinate 307,299 downwards.
GCAGTAAGCGCTATTATCTGAAGATGAAAGAGTGTCATCTCTTTCTGCCTATGACTGGAGCATAAGTTGATCATCATTTTGCTTGTCCTCTGCAGAGGTGAGAGCCAATTAAGATAGTCCAAACCTGGTGCCTAATGGATCCAGATGATTTCCTGAGGGCACTTGGGGGCATTCACATAAATAGTCCCACTGCATATCTGGTTGCACTCTGGAGTTCAGGGGTGACTAGGGCATTAGATGAAATTGCCCCCAAGCAGCTTTTCCTGAATCTCAAATGATGAGGTTATCTTAATTTTCTAAAGGACTTCAGGAAATGAAACTGACGGTGGTGAAAAGCAAAGAATGAATGTAACGGAACACAGTGGATGCATCCATGCTCAGGAGAATTCTGTGGCAGTAAAATTGATAAAATATTCTCCACCCTGACTGGGAGAACAGACTCGTTAAGATTATCTGGAGTCCTTTGCATATAGAGGAGTCCAATGTATCATTTTTGCAAGATACTAAGAACAGAATCAGACGATCCGTTTTCCCTTGCAAACTCTATTCATCCTGGTGTGATTTTGAGCATGTTAAATTGAGTCCTCTCAGGTGGTAATAGAAAAATATAAAGAGCTGGGTTGGATAAGACCAAAGATTATCTAGTCCACTATTGTATTTCCACATTATGCAGTGCCAAAGGATATTCCCCAACAGCCTCTAGAAAGCTTATGTAGCTATTACAATGATTCGTTGCACTGTGTAGCTATTGCGATTATTACTTGATGATGATAATAATAACTTCATCCTCCATAAACTCGTTTAATCCCTTTATAAAGATTTCCAAGTTGATGATTATCATTACAACATAAAGTTGTGTATTCTATCAGTTCTATTCTATAACCTGTGTACTGGGGTAGGGGGTGTGTGGCTGGGAGGGGAGAGATTTACCATTTCTGAATTATCGCTCTCTTTTGTTATTGGATCACTAAAAGTTCTGGGATCTTTCAATAGGAGGTGCAGGATAACTACCACCACCATTTAATGCAGATCCAGTCTAGAAAAATCTATAAAATCTCTGAAAGGAAAGTTTCCATTTTTATTGTGAACTTAAATTTTCTACCATTCTAAAATTATACTGTGCAACAGAAAGTGGGGTTTTTTTTAAAAAAAAAAAATACATGCTTTTCCCTTGTTTTTGTTTGATGTAATATCCATTTTGAAGAAGCATCCCACAGTTTTATTATCCCATTGTTATTTTGATTTTTAAAATAAGCAATTGTAAGTATTTTATAACCCTCCTCCCCCAACTATCCTTGCTTTCTTAACCTTTTTCATTACAAACCATGAATTGTCTCCAGAAAATTTTACAAGCTCATACTTGTTGAATAAAATAACTAGATGGCATCATTGTTCTTGCCTCACAATAGAACAACTGCAGTTGCTGATGAGTTCTACCTTTGTTCAGTTTCTTCGATAATCATTGGCATCTTTCTTCATCAGTTGCTCCAGGCAGAGGTTGTACAATGGGATTTTTTTCCCCCTTTTGTTCATACTTCCAGACTTGTTTTTGAACCAAACTGCAAGAAAAGTCTTGTCTATTTTGAAAAACAAGGTTTGGTTGTGGTTCTTTAGTTTCATTTAGACTCTTTTTTTAGTTTCTGACTGTTTGATTTGTGTTTGCCTTCAACATGTGTTGGTATATGAGTGTATGCGTGCGTGTGCATGCATTCGTGCATGTAGACATTTACAGCACTCGTGTACATTTTGGCTCTATAAATCTTGCACTGGTTTCCATGATCGCTGGGATCAATGTTCCTGTTTTATAACACCCACCAACTGTTCCTCATGTCAGACCTGCCCCAGTCAGGTCTCTTAGGAAAGAAAGACCCTCGACTCCAGTTTGATAAAATGTTAGGTTCTTTTACTAAAGGCTGCTGGCTGCAGTAAAGTCAGGCTAGAACTAAATTTCCCACATAAAAAGTTACAAATTTTTCTCCTCATCCCAGCCCTTCCCCCATGACTAGTTCATCTTCAGCCAATGAAGAGACGCATAGGTGTTTGGAGAATGCTGAGATGTTTGAGATAGTCCATATTCCAATCTCAGAAGCACGGCCTTGTACGCTGGCACAAACTGATTCTGTGCTTTCCTGATCTTTGTCAAGCTGTCATTCCTCGCTTCCTATTTCCCATCACATCCCCATACATGTTCATTGACCATTTGTCGTCCTTCCCCCCCTTGCCCTCTCCTCCTAGCCTTTGATGGCAAGATGCCAGCGGGGCGCCAAGCCGAAGATGGCAGACCTGACACCTCTCTACTTAGAATTAGTAGATCAGGCAGAGGAAACCAAATAGGAAAGCACAATCCTCTATATCTCAAACTATTTAATTGAACAAGAAGCACTCTATTCTAGAAGAGTGCTTATTCTGCTCTGATATTGAAAGTTGCTGCTTGAGAAAGGAACATATTCTGCTCTACTACTTTTTTTGATTGGCTACAGAAAACCTCACAAGATCTGGACCACAGGTACACAAATATAAGGAAGTCCACTTTCAAGCCCGATCTTCCCCACTATCCTGTTTCCCCCTTGTTGACAATACCAACTAATTTCAAATATAAAGGTATGTGGAAGGAATATGTTTTTTACTATTTCATTATTTCTTTTTTTATTGCTTTTCCAGAAATGGCAGTGTGTGGAGGATGCCAATGGGAAGTTGAAGTTGCATAAATGCAAAGGCTTAGCTAGCCTTATGGCTCCAGACAGTAGTAAAGGAATCTCCAATCTCCTGCCCAAGTATTACAGCAAGAATAACGAGGACTGCAGCTGTGATGAGAATGAATACAAGCTGAGTTCCATTGGACGACGAAAGAAATTATTCTCTAAGAAGAGTAAGTGAAATTCTTGGGGGGTTTCTATGATGGCGGGTAAAATTCCGAAATAACTAAGCTGTTTATATATTTAAGAAATTAAGCAAAGTTTGTCCTAAAAAAAAAATCTCAAAGCAGCTTAAAAATGTTCCAACTGTACAAAATAACTAAAACTTGGGGGAGTAATGAATAAACTATAATTCATTTTTCAAGAGTTTAGCAAATAACCCACCCACCAATCAAAAAGAAATTTTCATGGTTATGAAAGGCTGTTAGCAGTGCATTGACCATATTTTCCAAAGTCCTAACCAAAAAGTTTCTTTTATTTTTTCCAACAAACATTACATATTTTATGAACAAATTGTTGTCCGGATCAATCATACATGGCTTTCCAAATACATAATCCATTTCATTATCATCTCTCCGTTTCATTTTCAACCCATAATATTCTCCTTACATATTTCTTTATCTTTATTTATTTTCTTTAATGCATAGATAATATTACTAATCGCCCTAGATTCCTAATCCCTTACAATAACATCAATTAACTATCCTATTAGCTACATACATTTCTCATATTTTCTGTCCCACTATATTTCCACTCCTTCTCATGAGTTCATTGATCTAGTTTAATTTAAATTGTCTTTGCAAATAAAACAAATTACCCTTTCACATTCCATCTACTGTTCTGTTTTACTATAATCAATATACATCATCATCCTCAAATCTTACACTTGGGGGGAGTAATGAATAAACTATAATTCATTTTTCAAGAGTTTAGCAAATAACCCACCCACCAATCAAAAAGAAATTTTCATGGTTATGAAAGGCTGTTAGCAGTGCATTGACCATATTTTCCAAAGTCCTAACCAGAGTAACCTTGATAGAGGAGAAAATATCTCATAGATTTCAATGAATGAGCAGTCTCATATAGAAAAGGTCTGCTTAGATGTAGAGATCAATAACTTTGAAGCAGTGGACAACATCCAATGTTGCACATTTGAATGATCCACTTTTGCAGTGGATCTTCCCTGCCCTTTCTTTCTCCACTTGCTCTCTAGAGCAGCGGTCTCCAACCTTTCCAGCTTTGCGGACCGGCGGGAGGGGATGGTTCCCTGCGAGTGGTGGGCACACACAGCTTCATTTGCGCTAGCAGCAGGCGCACGCACCCGTCCCTCGCACAAATGGAGCTGCATGCGCATGCCCATTCCGTGTGCAAGTGAAGCTGTGTGCGCTCTTGCCCATCACTTCTGCAGCCCGGTTCTAAACAGGCCACGGCCCGGGGGTTGGGGACCCCTGCTCTAGAGAACCTTCAAAATTCAACAGAAGGCTTCATAAGGTGCTAAAAGAAGAATCTATACTGATCTCATTTCAGAAGACAGTCACAATTGGATTCAACTCAAAGTGTCTGTTATAGATCTAGATAAAAGTAACATCTCATTAAAGCTGGATTTGCCTCCTAATGGCTACATAAACAATGTAAAAGTGGTCTGCCATTGCTCTCTTCCTGGAGGCGCTTTTGGCTTCCAGTCTGTCATCCTACACTAGGATTTCCTGATTGTCTCCAGTCTGGGTGTTAATCAGGTCTGACACTGTTTAGATTTTCTTCAAGATCAGATAAAATCTGCTCAGTGCTGCCATGTGATTGTGACAGTTAGTTATTTATTGTGTACATGTTTGAAATATTTTAACCACAAGAATCTTAAAAAACAACAATATTTCTGCATAAAAGCATGATGCAGTTATTATGTAAAAATGCAAAAACAAATACGAAGATACATGGGATGTTTCCAACATTTAGTGAAGGAATCCAGAACTAATTAGAAGTAGATAAATCAGGGCACACTTTAGTATCAGCTTTGCTTGCTTCTTAGGAATAGGTAGAAGTTTATTTTATATTTAAACATAGACTTCCAATTTGACAAATTCAAATTAACTGAATAATAACTAATGCTAAAATTAATTCCCAGTAAAATACCATATTCCATTTAAAAATTAATTGATCCCCTGTCTGCATAAACCAACTATTCTCTCTTTCACAGTAGGCATAAATATGCTTTCTCCTCCCTCAACACAACCACAAAAAAGGAGGGGGGGGGAGTCAAATGGAGAGGAAAGCTCCATTGCAATAGAAACAGAAAGGAAAGGAAAAAGAGAAAGAAAGAAAAAAAAATGTTTATGGATTATAAAACAATTAAATTCACTAAGCAAGTAGCCCTACCCAGTCAACATTTACTTTCAAGCTAAATGGGGGCAGTCCTCAGCCTTCTGATCAACAAGCCCAACGTGTTAACAGCTCAGACACCATAGTTAAGAGTTATGTACAGTAGTCAATTTTCAGTTATGGATTGTTGGACTTTAAGTTGCCCACATCTCCTCTAGTCCTCCCACTCTCAGCATCTTGTAATCTAATAGAAATTTATAGGTCAGGGTTGAACTGTGGAGTTCTTGGAGCTTTCTGAGCTTGGTTGTTTGCTTGCAAACTTTTCATTACCAAGCTAGGTAACATCATCAGTGTTACATCATCAGTGAGTGTGGGGTTTGCTCCCTTTTTATATATAGTATCTTGTCTGCCCAAGTTAGTCCAGCATTTATCAGAGTGCTTAAATAAGCACCAACTAAATGGATGATTATTTAAGCACCCTGATCAGTGGTGAAATCCAATTTTTTTTACTACCGTTCTGTGGTAGTAAAAAAAGTTCTGTGGCTTGGTGGGCGTGGCTTGGTGGGCATGGCAGGGGAAGGATATTGCAAAATCTCCATTCCCACCCCACTCCGGGGGAAGGATATTGCAAAATCTCCATTCCCACCCCACTCCAGGGGGAAGATATTGCAAAATCTCCATTCCCACCCCATTCAAGGGGAAGGATATTGCAAAATCTCCATTCCCACCCCATTCTGGGGCCAGCCAGAGGTGGTATTTGCCGGTTCTCCGAACTACTGAAAATTTCTGCTACCTGTTCTCCAGAACCTGCTGGATTTCACCCCTGACCCTGATAAATTCTAGATTAATAACTATTTAAATGTACCTGTACATCTCAAAAGTAGTCAGTGGCAATATCCATTATTCCTTTTTAGAAACTACAATAGCCCTGGGTTCTGCACTTGACTAGTTTTCAGGATATTGGAGCATTATTTATTCATAATAAGAGCACAGGTAGATGACAGATGCTGTTCCCAAAGCTGTTGCTCCCATATAACGTTTTCTTTTCACATTAAAGTGGAGCTGGCTCCAAAAACTGCTGATTTTCTTTGGCAAGGCTCAGGCGCTTTGTGGCATAACCTATTCTACAGGCCCTTCTTTAACTTGAGTCAGCTGAAAATCCACACACAAACGCACAGACATGCATTTGAAGTGTGCATAGTTTAATTATAGATTAAAAGAGCCCAACAGCAGCTCAGAATTATTATTCGTCTGTAAAGTTGCTTTCGTCTCACTTCACAAGTGCAGAGCTTTAATTATTTAGCAGATTAGACTTTCTCAGTAATGACCTGGCACAAGCTTCAAACAGGGAGTTTAAATCGATTTTCTTCCTTTATATTTGCCTTGCAAGCTGATTAGTAACTACTAAGCTAATTTTTAGGTGAATAAAATTACTGGTTCTCAGGTACAATCGCCAGTTACTGTAACTGCCAAGAATGCATGGCAAAACAGATAATCTTTAAATAATGCTTAAGCTTGTGGTTCAGTTAAATTGTTTACAAATTATAACCCCAAATATAACTCATTTCAGAATTTTAGCATAACATGATACAGAAACAATGAAATTGCTGCATTACGCTGAAGATATCTGAACTCCACTTATGAAATTTAAACCAGATAAAGAACTCCTCAAAAATTTTATTAGCAACTTTTCAAATCCCTGTGGCATCCCAATTAGGCTGTGTAATTATGTCTCTTAGTCTTCAGTATCAGAAACCTGAGGGCCTTTCCAAATAATCATCTGTTCAGATAATAAATGCACAGTAGTTAGTTCATTTGCTGTACACGATCCAGATGTTTTTCTTCAAGGTAGTTAATGTTTTTTCTGGGACAGAACAGTTTTCCAATACATAAATGTCATGTTTTGGTGCTGAAGGGGAGATTGAGAATACTCTCTAACTCAAACCTCTACATTTTCTACTGATGACTCATGAGTATAAACAGCTTCCTATGCTTCAAAGACATTACTGAATTCTGAGTTTAAACTCATCTTGGTGCCTATACAATACAGAATAGTTTGTTATCCTTAGCCCCTATGGCTGACTGGTCTGCAGTTCCACTAGCCATTTCTGGTGAGCCATGCCACTTACCCGATGTTCATAAAGCAGCTTTTTGCATCTAAAGTCAGAGATGCAGTTTGGTCTCAAACCATGACATATTCTCTGGGAATCTCTCCAGTTTCCTCATGCAGAGCAGAGTGGATAACATCCACTCTTCCTCCTCTTAGTTTTATTTGCTTGTGAGAGAAATAATGAAGGGAGAAGGGAGAAATTCTACCTAGATATATCTAGGACTGAACTTGGGATCTTCTGAGCACAAAGACTTTGTTTTGCCCTTAATGATCTTCCTCTTCCACTGTTCCTAAGACAACATCAAATTTTCACATGTTAGATTTTCTGTTTTTCACTTAGAAGTTGGAGGTAAAAATTCCTCGCTTTCTGAAGATGACCATCTGCTATTATTTTCTGTCCTCTTACCTTCTAGTCTACATACTATAAATTTGTAATGCAAACTATATTTTATACTCACAGAATTTGGATATAATTAAGCCTAAAAGCATTAAGATTTCCCAGAGCTCCGAAATCTAATTATATGGAAATATCAAATATATTGCTGATATTCACGTACGTTTATTCTGTTATTGCATTTCTGGAGTTTCATTTCAACATAAGGTCCCATAAGCTCTTTGGAAAAGAGACAAAATTACAAATTGTACATGGATGTGCGAGTGTTTGTATGTTGCAAAAACAAAAAAAACCGGTGATCAATCTATGATGTTAATTGCCATTTTTTACTGTTCCGTCCTGAGTGAAGTGGCAGCTTAAACATGTATGTCATTTGATGCTCAATAATTTAGACTTTGATGGTAAAATAACTACAAATGAATTTACATTGACATCGTATTATATTTATTTCCATGTATGCCCTTTCCATCATTCTTCTTTTAAAAAATCCCAGCAGGAGTTTTAAGGAAAGGTGAACAGGGATGTGATCCAGACATAAAATTGGCCATAACAGAAACATTGAGGATGTATATCCTTTCAAGACATACATTAAAATACATTATGCACCATAAACTATAGTTATTTTATAAAAGAAGGAACAAAATGCATATATGAATTACAGCTATTTTGAGTAATAATGCATGCAAATAATAAATGAAAGTAATCTCAGTATACCATGGAAGGAGAATCAAATAAAATTCAGCACATTTTATCAACCACAATCACATTTTACCCATCATGCAAATATCCTTACAGGAATGTCTTACCAGGGTTTAATAACAGGTCTGGAAACTCAGACTTACCCCAATCATGTAGCTGAACAGAATATTGGAATATATATAAGAATGATCCAGATTTATGTGTGGCCTTTAAAAATGGCTGCATTAATAGCATCATCACTTTTCTAATTTATCTGAAGGCATTAGATAATATTTAACTAAAATACGCAGCCCAGGAAATGTAGATTTCTAGATAATGTCTTTACCTTATAGCTTTTTTTGCATAGACTTCATCTACTTTTAGACAAAAGTTGAGGGATTTTGCTACTCTATATCCCACATAATGTTTAAGCAATATTTACTATTTTCACATTTTATTTTACGCCTTGTATAAAATAAAAATAGATGACAAAATAAATCAATTTTAAATTTATTTTAAGATACCATACAGTCTTCTCCCTCTGTTTGAAATGTACAGGACTCCTAAGCTCACAGCAATTGTGCCCTGTATGTACCTAAAACCATTTTTAAAATTGTTAAGGAAGAAACAGCTCTGTTCTCCCTATTGCAGCTGGGGCACTCCTCATCTGAACCCTGTGCTTTAACAAACATTCTTGAAAGATAGGGTCTTCACATATAAATGTGCAGTCTTCATTAAAATGCCAGCTCTATTCCCTGAAAATCTATTATATAAGTAGCATACAAAAAGAGAGGAGCAGGTATATTTAGAACCTGAGAGCTAAAAGAAGAATGGCAATATGGGCCATCCACAGGAAATTGCTTAGTTGTAAAAGAATTTAGAGCTGACTTTGGAGAAAGAAAGAAAGGTTAAAGAAGGAAAGAAGGAGCAAGCCATTAATATGAGGCATGGAGAAGAGATTACATAGTCCAGAGATTGAAGGCAGTTTGAGAAAAAAACTCAGAATAATCCAGACTTGTTTAGTACAAGGTGGGACAGAGAGAAAATTGGATGAGTTTTCAAGTTCCTAATAATATACCCTACAAAAATTAAATAATATTTTAGGAATCCTTGAGGTATTTGTTTCCCTCCCAACCTGAAGTAGGAGACTGAATTGGTCTGCCAGTAGTTCTCTGACTGGGATTCGTCATGCCATTTGCAGGTATGGGTGCCTTCTGATTTCCACCTTGCAGAAAAACCCTAACATTACAATACATCTGTCCAAAAGGTGCTTTTTCAAAAGGCAAGTGGACTTTCTTTGTTGTTCCTCAAAGACGTTTCACTTCTCATCCAAGCAGCTTCTTCAGTTCACTTCAGAACTGATGAAGCTTCTTGAATGAGAAGCGAAACATTTTTGAGGAAAAACAAAGGAAGTCTAGTTGCCTTTTGAAAAAGCACCTTTGGGACAACCATGATCCGAGAATCTCCATAGACTTTTATGATACATCTGCTTTCAGTGGAGAGGATAGGGGAAGAATGAATAAGAATAGCTTCCATCTGCAAAGCAATCCCAGGATAGGACTGGTTTGCCCAACATGTAGTGAGACTTTTTCATATTGTAGGATATTATGTCTGTACATTAAGAACTTAGCTTTCACTTCTTGATGAGAACTAGTGAAAAAAGATCATCTCCACCTTTTGTTCATTAGAGGCAAGCCCATTTCTCCTCTGTTTTACACAAGAAGAAAAGGTTCTGGCAGCAACCTGGGATAAAATATTTCTGCATGAGTTTCATTTCTCATTGTTCGTGAATGATATTTCATGAGAAAAATATTATTTGTCAGTGAAATCAGATATAAACACTAATTGAGCAGGTAGAAACTAGTATTCAGTTGTGAATGGTGAGAGTTTAAAAACAGATAATAACAAGTTGAATACTAGCGCACTTATGTAAGTAAAAGTTTATGGTTTTCTAAGAAAACATTACTTCATTTCTCTGCAATTACTGCAGTTATCCCAGGTGCTGCAGTGCAATATTATAACACAATACAGAATCATCCCATCTTTTCCCTATTCTGCTGCCAAACAACAGATTTGTGAGAGAGTTAATGAGCCCTTTTTTAGTTTATAGAATTGCACACTTATCAATTTAGGTGTCTAAAAAGTCATGGAAAGTTCCCAAAGGTGATTTATTTTTCATTTATCTTTGTTTAGGTCTCTATCTCTGACCAACTACCATAGCTACATATAAGCTGTTTTGACCTGTGTGTTTAATTGGTTCTCTTTATCTAGTTTTAGAAATTGTGTGGTAAACAGATCATATTTTAGGTCATGATTATGCAGAAACATTGAAAATTCAGAAGAGTTCACAAATCTTTGAGCATCCACAGTATCAGTCAAAATTAAAAAATAATAATAAGGGCATTTGCTTCTTTGAATTTCATTGAAAAACACCACTTCCTGTGTTGTTTGTATTAAAATCTCTTATTTGAAAGGCAAACAGTACAACAGATTCATTTTTTGGTAATTGGTTGGTTGTCTTTGAACATTGTTTAGCATTTATAAGTGTTATATTCTATTCAGGTTTTACAACGGGTGTGTGTGTGTGTGTGTTTTGATACCAGCAAATGGAAACATGCGCCTCATAACAAAGGAAACCGATTCTTGCTGAGAAAGTCTCTTTTTAGTTTCTTCTTTTTGGGTGTAACTTCTTAGAATTTCCTCTTAGTATTAAAAGGGAAGGGAGTTTCCTCATTTTAGTCAAATGTGCCATAAATTAGAACTTACTTTTCCCCTAAAGCTATGGTTCACCTGGCTAAGCCTCAGGTGGAGATTTAGAATCCCAGGTTTGTGAATAATTCTGTTGTACTCTGTGAATACTGTGAATAACGCACAGGCCCATCACTCCTAAATGCTGAGGAATCAGTGCAAATTGTGACTCCTTCTTATAAATGATTAGAAATGGGACTCAAACAAGTAATAGTGGACATATATATTTCTATATGAATCAATACTCTTATCCTACCCAATGCTGCCACGTCTGAGAAGCCAGGGTAAAGCCCTCCAGTGAGGTTTCCAATAAGCCATCTTTAAGTGAGCTTAAAACTGCTGGCAATTTCTTGGAATTGAAAGGGAGAATTTCGAATTGGAGAAGTTCCTGGGGTTTCATGACCAGAGGGAAGAGGAATTGCCATATAGAGTTTCACTCAAATGGGTAAATTGTGAAAGGGAAAGCAAGAGAAATAGAATACAACAAAGCTTGAAACTGCGGTTTAAGGAGCAGGGATTTTGCTAGCTTAATAAGAAAAAGAAAGTTGAAATAGAGAACAACTAGAGATGAGAAATATGGAGTAATAGTCTTCAATTGCTTCTTTTTCAGAATTCTCTAGATGGGAAAGCAGTTTCAAAGGAAATAAAAAACAAAAGCCACCATAAAACATTAATAAAAGTTCTTCTGTGGCTCTTTAGATTGCATGAAACATTCACGTTGAGCATCATTTATTTTCACTTCTTTTCTAGCTTTCTGAACTTTTGCTGCCATCACATGGCAAGAATGTAGAAATAAACCATTTCAGTAAAAAGAAGTTCTATAAGAACATACACTAAAAACTATTTGATTACTTCCTTAAATTTAGGCCATATAAAATCTTCATTCAAGATCTTCTGTAGGCCAACTCATAATCCTACAGCAATTAATATTGCAGCAGGCGCATATCAGCTGTGTAACACTACAAACTCATAGTTAGCTGGAAGGTAATTTACGCCAGGAAAAACTAGATAAAAGTTAATTAAGTTTTTCTAAAACCTACCAAGCATAATAAAATAAAATTATTCTCAGCTGTCGTATAAAACAAGATACATTTTTGCAGTTTCATTTCCTTTGGCTTTTATATTTATTCATCCAACCAATTCAGTTTTAGCTGGTTGTGGTTGGTCATTCTTAGTAAGTTACAATAAATTTTTCCCATAAATTTTCAATAAAATGTCAACAGTATATTCAAAAGTATATTGTCAAAAATTAAAATCATAACATATGAAAAATATAAAAATATAACTAAGCAAACAATGTGCCCCCATTAGAATAAAAGGTATGTTTCCCATAAGGAATGGGAATAGTATTACATTGATAATAAAATTTGGTTTATGTATGTAGGAATTGATTATTTTTCAAGAATTAGGTCACTGTCTGAAAAAAATAATTATTTTTGAAAATAAAGAATTCTTCCATTTCTGACCTAACCAATTTCTTCAGCAATAAATTTTCTGTCAATCCATATCTGACCTGCTAAATACACATACATTGTGGTGTTCATTTCTCATGCAGAATACAAAACAAGCTACATTCGAAGTCGTTCGATTCGCTCAGTGTCTGTTGAGCTTGATGGGAAGGTGTATAATTTGGATTTGGAGGATGGCTATCAACCTGTTTTACCATGGAATGTCACAAAAAAGCCCCAAAATAGTCAAGAATCAGAAGGAGGAGGAGAAGTTGATGATGCTAAGGATATGGAGGAATACAGTGGCACTGGCAGTATTTTAGAGAACACAGCACCAAACTTAATAAAAGTGACACACCGGTAAGTCTTTGAAGATATTAATTAGTAGGTTGTGGTTTTTATTATTTATATACTTGAATATATATATTCAACATTATATGTACATACAAACATATATAGCTCTATGTATCAGGATCATTTTATCTATCGGGGACATTAGTACATTGCATCATAGACAAGAAAGGAGGAAAAATTGCAAGTTACTGATCTATAGTAGTAGTAAAGAATATAGATAGCTCAGGATTGAACTGTTGGGTTGTTGGTGTTCTCTGAGTGTAATGGCTAGTCTAGTGAAAAGAAGGACCAGGGGAGACATAATAGCAGTGTTCCAATATTTGAGGGGCTGCCACAGAGAGGAGGGGGTCAAGCTACCGTATTTTCCAAAGCACCTGAAGGCCAGACAAGGAATAATGGATGGAAACTGATCAAGGAGAGATTCAACCTAGAAATAAGGAGGAACTTTCTGACAGAACAATCAACCAATGAAACAGCTTGCCTTCTGAAGTTCTGGGAGCTTCATCACTTGAGACTTTCAAGAAGAGACTGGACTGCCATTTGTCAGAAATGGTGTAGGGTGTCCTGCTTGAGCAGGGGGGTTGGACTAGATGACCTACAACGTCCCTTACAACTCTGTTAATCTGTTAAGTAAGAATGATACCCTAATCAAGGAAGAAACCATACCTCAATCAAGGCTACATATAAACAACCAGGACATTATATTCTTTGATGCATATTACCTAGCCTGGTAATGAAAAAAAACCATGCTTGAAGAACACCAAGAGCCCTAGAGAGGAAGAGTCCATGCTTCTTTTCAGCCTTAATATATGGGAGTAAACAAGCAAAACCTCCTTCAATGATCGGGGCCTTGATTAGGCGAAGGGGCTTATGTGGGTAAATGAAATCGTGGGCTATGTCGGACATGTATATGTCCAGAAGGGTCTCCCAACGTGAAAGAAGCCTTCATCATGCAGTGGATAGACAATGGCTAAGATGATGATGATGATGATGATACAAGCAAAACACTAGGCTTAACCCAATGAGCTAGGTATATATTTCCTTAACTGCATTGTGTAATCCCCATAGTAAGAGGGCTTCAATATCCAACAAATAAGGTCCTGTTTGTGTCTGCTTAAGAATTAAACATACTATAACATACACTATATAAGCTTTAGAGTTTTCTATACAGTTGAGAAGGGAACTTCTGTTGCTAAGTAATACAGTTATTAAGTGAGTCATCAGGTGACCAATTTTACGACCTTTTTTGCTACGTACATTAAGCAAATTTGGCTTACCCCATTGACGTTGCTTATTGGAAACTGGCTGGGAAACTCACATGGCATTTACGTGATGCTGGGATGCTGCTACCACTGTAAATGCGGACTGGTTGCCAAGCACCAGATTGTGGTCAGTGACTGCAGGAATGCTGCAACGATTGTAAGTGAGAGGTTGTGAGAGGCACTTTTTTTCAATGCCGTCGTAGCGTCAAAATGTTACTAAATGAATGGGTGTAAGTAGAGGACCACCTGTAGGATGGCTACACCTAAGAACAAGGTTGCCTAATATATTTTGTTAAATGTTTGTGTACATTCTGGGAATCTGACCTATCATAGCAGCCAATCCATACTCAAGATCACACATATGTCTAAGTGCCGGTGTTTGTGTTTATACTTAGGCTTCTCAACCATTAGTAAGCTTTTACTTTTTTTTTTTTTCCAAAAAATGTTTATAGTAATTTTTTCCTCCAAGTAATTCAAGACAGCACCCTTGGTTTTTCTCTACTGACATTTCAGCCTCACAACAAACTTCAGTTTCCATTGCACAGATTGTTTACTCTTGGTTGCAGTAGGGGAGTTGCCCCTGTTTCTTTCCTGGAGTCACATTAGCTGAGCTAGCTCAAAAAAACGATCTTCATGAATGTAATGCTGTCTGTTTCCAACAGCTAGTCATTGCCTCCAGTATAATGATCTTTTTCTTTTTCTTTTTTGAACAGATGCTACATTTTAGAGAATGACACTGTTCAATGTGACACAGACTTATATAAATCATTGCAAGCCTGGAAGGACCATAAGCTTCATATAGACCACGAGGTTAGTGTTTATGGCCATGTGAATCACCATTTGAATCACATTTCCAAATTCCAAGGAACCTTGAGTGGACTTTTTTGTCAGGATTTACTCTCAACAGGCACGATCTCAGTGTTGTCTCCTTGTCAGACCCCCTCCCCAAAAGATCCGTGTTTAATGAAAGCAAGGCCGAATGTTAAATAGTCTGATACCAGCTTTGGCTGATGTCTGGATCGACTTTGAAATGAGAACGTCTTAGAATAGAGCTGCTTTTTGATGATCGATTTAGCAGCCTGTGATTCAGGCAATTATGCTGACCAAACTAGGCTGCATATAATAGTTCCTTTTTATTCCTGGAAGAACTTAAAACAGAAGTGAACATCTTCTTAACACAGTTTTCCTTAATGAAGCCATAATCATCACTTCTTCCTTTTGCCACATTCTACATTGCCCTAAAGAATCTTAATCCTCTGGATATGATTTTAGGGGTAGAGGAAGCCAGAGGACATGAAAAGTATTTCTGTTTGTGGAGGCCTCTGCTCAGTCCCAAATCCTTCTGAAAATAAAAGGGCATTGTTGAAGCTAATTTAATATCCTTAATTACATAATGCACTAAAAGGGCAGCACAGAGAACATGTGGATAAGAAGTTTCAGAATAAGTAGACATAAAATTATGCATTAACAGTATATTAAAGACTCATAACTGGCCTGTTTTTCCTATTTTCCTCTTGCCCTTGAAGTGCACATATAAATATACAGTACCTACAAGAGGTAGTCTTTGACAATTAAGAGATTGACAAAAATGCACATCATTTCCCCCAAATTTTTTTAATTAATTTTCCCATAGATCATTGAACTCTAGTGATACATGATGCATGGGAATTACTTGTTGATCAATTAAAATAACCCCTAACTTTAAAAAAATAATAAAACAAAAAAGGAAATAAAGGAAAATAAAGGAAAATGGTGGATTTTTCTTTCTTTCATCTCTGCTATAATTACAGCAGTTTGGTATTCTTCCTTCAAAAGTCAAGTTATATTCCTTGCTAGAAAATGTCTTTGCTGCTTATTCCAAATTTCCACCAGTGAACTGTGTAGATAACATGATACATGGTAATTGTAGTAATAATCTGTATTTCTGGCTAAAGTTTGGAATTTTAGCATAAACTCTCCTTTTAAAAAAACAACATAAAATAGAATAATTGGGATACAGAGAGGTTTTGAAAAAAGGAATTTAATGCCTAGTATCTAGACAAGTTGAATGATAGAAACTAAATCAATCAATTTTGTATCCATCCATTTGTTCTTATTTTTTATTATTAGATTGAAACTCTACAAAACAAAATTAAAAACCTGCGAGAGGTAAGAGGTCATCTAAAGAAGAAGCGACCGGAGGAATGTGATTGTAACAAGATAAGGTATTTTCTCTTTGGAGTCAGAAACTGCAATAAGCAGGAAGTGGTTATGAATTTAGGCAGAGGGATATAAGGCACAAGACTATTTAGCAAACACAGCCATCCTCTTATTAAAGTCAGATACTCCAATGCCTTGATAATCCCAGTGCCTTATTTTGTCCAGTCTAGCAAGGCAGAAAAGAAAACTAAGAAACATTCATGTCTCATCACACTCTTCTATTAAAAACAAAAATAATATTTCAGGCCAGTTCCTCTTACCTTGACATAGCTAACAGCCTACTCTCTTTTGGGAGTTCTTTCCAAGTTTGAAATTTTCTAACCTTGGAAAGTACAAATTAAAGATCTTCAACCTCTTTGGAATACACAGGCCCCTGGGATTTATACCTAGTGCTTTTTAAATTATCTTGAAACTGAAATTCATTATTGGAAGAGCTGGAAATACCTACAGCTGATACGTTGTTTTCTGTTACATATCTTTCAGTCACTTTGAAGCCTCCCTGGTTACTTAGATTTCCCACTGGGAAAAGGCCTCTGAATGGGGATTCTTATGATCACATCCTTTGGTAACTCAGTGAAGTAATGGAAACCAGGGAACTAACTGGTTGCCTGCTGTAGAGACTATAGTACTAGGAAAAACATGATATTCAAACACTTACCCTGTGCTTAAGTAAATAAATACAAGAACACCACCCATGAGAATTTATTCAAAATTCTCCACTCCTTTGAAAGAAATTTTAAAAGCAAATTCTCTGCTGTCAAGCTGAATTCAAACTGGCATTACACAGCCCTTGTTTGTTTCTAATTAGGGTAAGTAGAGAGCAAATGTTTAGCACAAAGTTGGCCAAAATCCCCTTCAATCAAGATGCTCTTGTGGCCAAAGCTTCCCATTCATTGTATAAACTCAGGAACAGAGATCTGCAGTATTTACCTCTGAGGTGGGGAAGTTACTTCAAATCTCAGGTGGGTGCTGGGCTGTATTTCTCAGTGGTCCCTTGAAGAAGCTTGTGGGACCTGTTGCCTCCTCCTTAAGATCTTCTGTACTCAGATTTGTATTTTCCTGTCACTGTGAAACTAGAATAGAATAGACTAACAGAGTTGGAAGGGACCTTGGAGGTTTTCTAGTCCAACCCCCTGCTTAGGCAGGAAACCCTATAGCATTTCAGATAAATGGTTATCCAATCTCTTCTGGAGCATTTACAACTTCTGGAGGCAAGTTGTTCCACTGATTAATTGTTTTAACTGCCAGGAAATTTCTCCTTAGTTCTAGGTTGCTTCTAAACTACTAAATAAGCAGGAAAAGTTGCAGCTTTTTAAAGAGTGAATAGGTTCACACCAGATCTAAAAATAATTTCCAAGCTCAGAGCTGACTATTTGCACATCCCTACTTGGCACCATGACCAAAGAAGCTCCAAAACTTCCATGCATGGAAAAAGCTGGACAAAAGAAGCATAAAAGATGTGGTATTTGTTCTTCACTGCCAGACACTCTAGAAAAATAAATTATGGTGATACGTTTTCAAGCGGAAAGCATGAGATGTTGTTTCTGCTCTCAGAGTATTTCTCTTATCAGGGACATTTCCTCAGTGACTTCTGTAATTATGCTCCCTCTTTCGCCACACTTAGCATCCTGGGCTGCTCTTTCAATTCATGGTAGGAGCTGCTCCTGCCAGTCAGAAAAGAAAGAATATCAGTCTCTGTTTTAGGCCCAGCTAGTGCTACTATTTATCTGAAGTCATCTAGCAAGCAGGGCATCAGAACCCACCTCCTGGTTTATAATATAATAAATGTTTGGTCCAATTGTTTCCAACCGTTATAGCCTCACACTCAGACCTTGTGTCTGCCTTCTTTCCAACTCCACATACTGCATTTCAGTGCTTGTAAGTTTTAGTGCGATCCTGAGATTTGTAATAGTTCTACCTCTAATAAAGGTCCTAGTAGGAAATACTGCATGATCTGGACAGTGGAGCCTTTCCATTTGACCATGTTGAGATTCAGCCTGCCAGCCGGAGTAGGAGAGCAACTTATCATCCAGCTTCTCTTTCCTGTCAATGTCCATGTCATTTTTTTTTTACTTTAAAACCAATAAATCCCTATATAAAAAGTAGTCCTTCAAAGTAGAAAAGTAGAATCTAGTTAGCTTGCTTGCCTGCCTCCTTCTCTTCTTCCTCTTTCAATTACACAGTTACAAGGAACTCTTTTTAAAAAAAATATACATCAATATTAATACATGAACAGTGTGGCTTCTGGGTATAATTCATTTTGATACAAACATCAATAATAATGATGATGATAATAATGATGATGATGATGATAATAATAATATAATAATGATGATGATGATGATGATGATGATGATAATTGGAACACTGGGTGCTGTCCCAAAAGCACTGGAATTACATTTGAAACAGCTCAAAATTGACAAAATCACCATCAGCCAAATGCAGAAAGCCGCACTGCTCGGTTCTGCACATATACTTCGGAAATACATTACGACGTCCTAGGCCCCTGGGTGGGGCTCGACTAGTAATTAATGCCAAATCCGGCAAAACAACTGGCCGCTGTGATACAATTGTGGATGATGATGATGATGATGATGATAATAATAATAATAATAATAATAATAATAATAATAATAATAATAATAATAATAATAATAATAATTGTTACATTAATCAAGGTTATATAATCCTAATATTGATATACATGTTTGTTTTAGAGTAGTTATTCAATATTTCAATGTTCCATTTTAATGCCAATGATATTATTAAGCGTACATAGTAATACCATCTTTCAACCTTTAATCTTTCCGTCAGTTACAAGGAACTCTTAAACTGTGGCCTAAAGTGATGCAATATAGAGATTCTCTTTGTTTTAGAGTTTGTTGTGTATTTTCTCTTTATTGCATGGAAACAAAGCCAAGTAACTTCTAGCAAACTAAAACAAAGGTTTTGAACGGATCATGTATCCAATTAGAGGTCTGTGTTTTATATTATTATCCTCATTTTCTCAGTTTTATAAACTGCCCCTAGCTTCAGAGTGGAGGAGCACAAGTATAAAAATATAGAAGAAAAGAAAATAAAGAATTGTGTTTTAGATAATTGTAGAACTGGGATATTTGTTTTTCAGCTTCCAATCAAAACACAAAGGCAAACTGAGGCACAAAGGATCTGATCTCCATCCTTTCAAGTAAGTGCAGAGTCATCTTAAATGGACAACAGTTGTGAAGTAGTGCCAGTTTAGTATTTCTGTCTTGCTAATCAAGAAGTCTGAGAAAATTATGAATGCAATCTGCTAAGGTGGCCATGGTTTACTATTACTTGGGATCCTCATAGAGAACCGTGCTCCTTTGACCATGCACGTACTGAGACTTTCAGACTAACTGGTTGACTTCTTTCATCTACAAAATCAGATTTTAAGAAGACAGTATTGTGCAGAATGAGGTAATATAATTTTGAACTGAACCACTTAAGCATTCAGAAAAAGTGTCTTATCTTTATAGCTGCCTGCAATACAGAAATAAAAAGAAACTCTATGATTGTGTTACCTAGCATAGCATAGATAGGAACATGGAGGCTAAGCTTTAATAATGTCTATGGAGATTCTCAGCCATCCAAGTCACAGTTGTCCCAAAGGTGTTCTTTCGCAAGGCAACTGAACTTTGTTTTTTCTTGAAGACGTTTCGCTTCGCATCCAAGAAGCTTCTTCAGTTCTGACTCTTCAATACTTAATGTATCAAACAAAAGTGGTGGATTCCTCTTATGAGACATCTTCAAAGCAAACAGGGAATAAACAGCCACTTGTCATATATGCTTTTGTGGAGAGTCCTGCAGGGACTTGGACTTAATATGACTCTATAACTATTACACACAGACTTAAAAAAAAAAAGATTTGAGAAGTATTTTTTAAAAAGGAAATATATCCAGACTAAAGTAGCAATGCATAATCTATCTCAGACTGGGGATGAGTGTTGTTATGCATGGTGTTTGTTTGAAAATTTCTCTTCATGGCCACACATTTATTAGTTCAGTAGAGTTCTACCTCAAGGATTTTGGATTATTGACTGGGAGGCTATTTTACATATAAGCATAATAATGGCCAGATGACCAACAGGACAAACAAACTTAGTCCTGACAAACAGGAGTAAGTAAGTTTGGTATACAATTAAGGCATCTGACTAGAAATCAGGAGATTGTGAGTTCTAGTCCCACCTTAAGCACAAAGCCAGCAGGTGGCCTTGGGCCAGTCTCTCTCTCAGCCCTAAGAAGCAGGCAGTGGCAAATCACTTCCAAAAAAATACCTTGCCAAGAAAACTGCAGGGAATAGTCCAGGCACTTACCAGAATTCAAAACTCACTCGATACCAAAAAAAAGAGAAGAAGATAAAGTTAGCATCCCCAAATTAACTTCGCTGTTATGTAAAAACTGAATGAGATGGGAGGTGAATCCCTTCTCATATTGTCCATGATAGCCTTCTATTTCGACTGCCAGACTTCTGGGTCTATAAAGCAGTTGGTTTTATCTATGAGGCAATTTGTGAGTTGTTATGAATTCTTGATCTTTGTGTTCAGGAAAACCTTTCAGGAGAAGGATAAGCTATGGCTCCTCCGAGAACAGAGGCGAAAGAAGAAACTCAGGAAGCTGCTCAAAAGAATAAAAAATAATGACACATGTAGCATGCCAGGCCTGACATGCTTCACACATGACAACCAGCACTGGCAGACTGCCCCCTTGTGGACATGTAAGATATATCTCCGTGCATGTAAAGCATTTAAAATTATTTAGAAAGTACTTTACAACTGATGTCAAACGTTAACATTTTATTTATGTAGTGGGTCCTTTCTGTGCCTGTACCAGTGCAAACAACAACACATACTGGTGTATGAGGACGATCAATGAGACACACAACTTTCTGTTCTGTGAATTTGCTACTGGCTTCCTTGAGTACTTTGACCTGAACACCGACCCTTACCAGGTAATTTTTTTAAAAAACCCCAAAGGTTCAAAGTTTGCATATGATTAACTTTCCATACACAAAAAAAACAAAACTGAGTCTGCCCTGGATTTACCATTTTTCATGACAATAACATCAATTGTAACACTACATTTTGCAGTGGGTCAGATATAACTCCACCTGCGTTGGCTGCAGGAAACCTTTTCATATATATCAATCTTTCCGTATCTCATGCTTTCTTGAGGTCTTCAGATTGCAGGTCCTACAATTTATTCTTCATGTTGAACTTGTAGTTAGTTTGCATTGATGTTTGTGAGATGATAGGCTGCCTATAAAATGGCCAACACCTGCTGTTGCCATCCCTTTAAGGCCTCTCCCTAGCCAGCACAACGGTTGGCTATAAAAGCTGAGCTGAGAGGTTCTCCAGCAGTAAGATTCACAAGGAGTAATAGTTGGAGGAGCAGTAGGAAGTAAGAAAGAGTGGAGTAGAAGGTAGCATTAGCCTTTGAGTGCTTGTGTGTGTGAGTTGACTAAGGACCAGATTTGTCCTGTTGGCTCTTTTTTTGTTTTGGAGCCACTAACTTGGGTATACGTAAAAAGGGCCTGTGACAATGTTATAAATTAAAGCTTATAATATTAGCAGCCTAATGAGGTGAGGATGAAGTTCAGTTCTACAGCTGCCTTCATCACTACTTCCTTTTTCTCCACCAAAACCTCATCTCTGCAGAAAAAGGAAAGGGCAGAAGTCTAAGATTGGAATCTACATCTGAGCATTAGGAATGCAAGTGCCTGTATCCAATTTCGGGGGGGAGTGATCACACCCCCACTCCCCAGCATATTGACAGGGGCCCACCTTTTCCTCTGCCACCACCTCTTCTATCCAGAAAAAAGCAGAAGTGGATACGATTTCTCTAGGGCCGTGATGGCGAACCTATGGCACGCGCTGGCCAGCTGATTTTCGGCCTTCCTGAGGGTGGGAGGGAGGTCGTTTTCGCCTTCCCCAGGCTTCAGGAAAGCCTCCGGAGCCTGTGGATGGCGAAAAACGGACCCAACGGGCCTACCGGAAGTTCGTTTCTGAACTTCCGGTAGGCCCATTGGGTCCACTTTTCGCCATCCACAGGCTCCGGAGGCTTTCCTGAAGCCTGAGGAGGGCGAAAACGGCCCAACGGGCCTACCGGAAGTCTGGAGGCTTCAGTGAGCCCTGTGGGGGGGCACCACGGGGGGGGGGGGGTGTGCACGCATGCGCCGGGGGCGGGCCTTGCATTATGGGTGTGGGTTCGTGCACGTATGCTATCGCGCGCGCGCGCCCTTTTGGCACCCGAGCAAAAAAAGGTTCGCCATCACTGCTCTAGGGTGTTTTTAGAACATAGGGAAACCACACCAGATTTTCCATATCATTCACAGGCAACTCTTTCATTTTGTCATGCAGACTTCTTCTAATCGTTTTCTATCAGCCTTCTATCTCAGGTGGAAGTTGGGGGTGGGTCAGTGAATGTTACAACTCATATGCTCTCCCCATAGAGAATAACAGACTGGCCCGAACTGCATTTATTTAAACATTCACTGGGTCTCTTTTATGAAAAAAGCACATTGATTGGCTAGATAGGGAGATTCCACATAAACCTTTCACGTCAATTCATTTGTCTTTTTTTTCCTATGCATAAAATGGTGGCATGTTTTTCAGAGCTGAAAAACAGAGTCTTCCACATGATTATTTCTGCAACTCATTTAAAAAAAATAATACACTGAAAGAAAATCAATACAATCTCTCCTCTGCTCATTGAATACCTGCTATAATTTAAAAATTGTGTCTATGTGCAGCTAATTAATGCAGTAAACACACTGCATAGAGATGTTCTCAACCAACTGCATGTGCAGCTCATGGAACTGAGAAGTTGCAAAGGCCATAAACAGTGCAACCCAAGGACACGAAACATGGAACTTGGTAAGTTCAGGTTTTTATTTCACTTTGGTAAGAGGACTATGCTTAAATAATTTGAATGATACTATTTTAAGTCACTTGTAATATACCTTTAAGTAGTTTAAACAGGAAATCTAAATCAGGGATAGGTTTTAATCACATACTTAAACTTCATATAGATGTTATGGGAAGTGTCTTCGTTAATTCCACCAGTTCTAATTAAGAAAGGTGTAGTATGAATCTATAAATAAAGTCTAGAATTTATCATAGGTATTACACTGGTAAGATAAATAGGAATACAGAAATTGGGAACTTTGTTTCAAGTGATAAAATATTAGTTATTAACCATATGTAGCTTTGTGGAATAGCAGTGTAAAAAGTGCAGAGAATGGCTTAACTCAATGCCTTTATTTAAATTCAGTATTCCACCACTTTGCCTCTGTATCAAGCTGCAGTAGGGACATAATAAATGTGAACCAGCTTTGGATTTATTATGGGAATATCACTTGAATGTGTAGATTTTAAGTTCAGCATTGAGCTGCCTCGTTCTACATGCAGCTGCTATGGTTTTGTTCTCTCAAACGTCTGTGTGTTTGGAAAGTGCCACTGTCTTTAAAACAAACTTTTGATAGTCTATTTTACTTTTTCCCCCCTTGCTTCCATAAACTCTTGTTAATTAGTATTATTTTCTTCATTTAGGTCTTAAAGATGGAAGCTATGAACAATACAGGTATTACTACTAACGATAAGTTTCCCCATCCCCAGAAGTAAATCTACACTAAATACTGAATTATTAGAATTGGGTTTTGGTAAGGAGAACAAAATATTGGATTTCTTTTGGTACTTTAATGTTAGAAATGTTCAATATTTTATTGCCTACCCAACATGCTTGATTCTTTTTCTCTTTCTTTCTTTCTTTCTTTCTTTCTTTCTTTCTTTCTTTCTTTCTTTCTTTTTCTTTCTTTCTTTCTTTCTCTTTCTTTTTCTTTCTCTTTCTTTCTTTTTCTTTCTCTTTCTTTCTTTTTCTTTCTCTTTTTCTTTCTCTTTCTTTCTTTCTTTCTTTCTTTCTTTCTTTCTTTCTTTCTTTCTTTCTTTCTTTCTTTCTTTCTTTCTTTCTTTCTCTTTGATAAGGTGCGTGACTAATTTTTCTGTCCTATTGTGTCTCAAAAATTAGGCAGTTTCAACGTCGAAAATGGCCAGAAATGAAAAAATCTTCATCTTCCAAGTCCCTGTAAGTTGGAATTTATTCGTGTAAATCATTAGTTTTTGTTTCTTGTTCTTTTATTTTTATTTCTTTCTTGCACACAGTACATATTTACAACTTCATATATCCTGATTTTAGTCCATCTTCACAGAGAGAAGGTTGACAGAATGATGTCAGCTGCCTTCCAGCTGTGCTAATCTAAAGCAAAAGCTGGAGCTCAAACTTGAGTCCAAGCTTAAATACAGGTAGTCCCTAGTTAATAATGGCAATTGGGATTGGAATTTCCATTACATTACGATGCATTTGTAAAGCAGAATATTATTGAACACACATTTTAGCAACAACAATTCTAGCAGATACTGGTTACTGTAGTTAAGTAAATCATTGCAGAGCATTAAATGAGAACCTTGTGTGACTGTGATCTCCTTTCCTTTCCTTTCCTTTCCTTTCCTTCTTTCCTTTCCTTTCCTTTCCTTTCCTTTCCTTTCCTTTCCTTCTTTCCTTTCCTTTCTTCCTTTTCCTACCTCCCTCAAAAATTATTGCCCTATGATATACTGTCATACATACAATGTCAGCACATTGCCCCCAACAATCTATGTCCTCATTTTACCGACCTCTGAAGGATGGAAGGCTTGAATCAACCTTGAAATGCTCAGGATCGAACTCCTGGTTGTGGCAAAGTTAGCCTGCAATACTGAATTTTAACCACTGCGCCATCACAGCTCTTAATATAGATGTCAAATTCCTTCTAAAAATTCAGTTGCCAAGTAAGGGAGATGATACTTTTATAGAAGGTTCCACATGTAGCCCCTGTGGTTCACATTCTTTTCCTTGTGTGACCTTGACAAAATTAAACTTCTGTTTCGTAGTCCAATCGGTTACAATGACAATGAACTAATGATATGTCTTTTATTTCTATTTCACAGAGGGCAACTTTGGGAAGGCTGGGAGGGGTAATTTCCTACAACTGCTAGACCTCAGTGAGGACATAAACTGGCCGGAACTTGAATTCTTGTACAGACTTAATAAAGTATGTATGATTTCAGACTGAATCATAATCTTAGCCTGGAAGACTGGATGAACTTTGATGCTAAGGTAAATAGGATATTTGCATTTTTATGCAGTCCAAAATGATGCAGTTATCTTCTGGAGACTACTGTTGTCAAGAACCTGTATCCTACTAGTTTAACTCGCATTTGCTTTGGATTATACCTCACTTGCTTCACAAGCTATTTTATTTCAGTCAATCACCTGAGATACTATTCCAAAAGAGGACAGCAGAGAAACATTGCAACCCTTAGAATCCTGAAAGGCAAAAGCACAGATCAGATTTCAACAGAAGACAATTTTATATTTTCTTTAAATTAAAGCATTGGAAAGACAAATGAAGATAATAACACTTTTTTTTTTCTGGCTTGGACAAATTAAACTTTGAAGCACTGATAAAAAAAAATCTGTTAAGGGATTCTAGGATCTGCAAAGGATATTACTGAAAAGAAGCACCAATTCAGCACTGTAATTGTACTTGTTTATGTACTACAAAATGCAATTTAGTTCACAGTTTTCACATCTTCCTTGAGGTTGAGAGAAGAAACAGAAAATAAAACCTCACTCAGAGAAACCACCTTTCCAGCATTGTATTGTAAATACTCAGTGTTCCATTTCAAAAGAAATCCAATCCAGATGATTTTTGTTACTGAAATATTGGCATGCCCCAATATCATTTCTGAAAATGTCACTTCACTGCATAATTAAACTTTAGAATTGATCATTTTTTTAAAAAAAAAAAAACTGCAAAATTAAAAGCAGTTGATGTATGTCTTGAATTTTAACAAAGTTGGATTTGTATTAAGTCTTTGTGGTTATATTGTATGTTTAAAAAAAACCAAAATTATTACTATAAAAAAGCACTTGTTTACTTTTATACTTGGAGGTTTTTTTTAAAAAAGATAGTTCTGTGATCACTATACAAGCAACTTAATCCTAGTTTGTTGCTAAAATATGAATTTATATAACCTGTACATTAGAAGAAATACATTTCTGAAAATTTACAAACACAACTTGTTGGGTGGGAGAGAATGGGAAAGAACTTTTCCCAGTAAGACCCGACTTTTAAAAAATTGAACTGTTTCCAAATTCAGTCTCAAAGAAATTTCCCTTATTCCATTACTTGAACACATCAAAAGCAGAACTTCAATTTCCTTCATTGTTTTTCTACTACACATTTCACCTTCCACCATTGAGAAATTGTGTTGTATTTTATTTATATAATCATAGTGCTTGCCTACCAACCATTCACTGAAGTTACAGTGGTACTGAAAAAAATTGCGGCCTATTTATGACCAGTACAACCTTCTGAGGCAGCGTCCCTCAATCACATGGTCACCATTACAGAAGTATATATTGTTTTGTGGCTGACCTGTGAGGGGTTACCCCCTCCCCATTGCAGAGAGATTGACTGGCAAGAAAGGGATTGCAAGAGAGCTGCACATTGAAAGCATTGCAATCATGCAGGAAGATGCGGACTAGGAGCCTCGGATGTGCTATGCATCACATGAATTCTCACTTAGCAACCATTTTGCTTAGCAAAGTTGCTAACTCCACTTAGAGAGATTAAGCAAGGACTACCTCTCTGTTTTTGTAACACACACACACACACACACACACCCTCAACACAATTGGAGATGGTTTACAACTATGAAAAAATACATAAAGCCACAGTAATAAAGAGTAATGAAGCAACCCTAACCCGTGTTTTCTCCAGAGCTTCTAGGAAGCACTTCTTCATGAGGTGCCATTCAGTAGCCGCTCCAGAGAAAGATCACTCTACTAGCCCAGAATTCCTAGTAAGGAGAAAAACTCTTAGCATGCTTTCTCAGCCTGAACATAATGGCGTATACATCTGGAGTCATGAAGTTGGCATGGCTCTCATCCATAAAGAGCTTTATAGGTAACTAGTAAATAAGACCTAGAAGTCAGCCAGCACTGGTAATAGTTATATAATTCTTCTGTATCATCTTTTACCAGTGAGCAAAGCAAGCGATGGCATTCTGCTCCAGCTCCCAGGTTGTCTTGCAGAGTAGATTCATGTTGTGAATTGTAACAATGCAACTGGGAGATAACAAGGGCACAAGTAATTATAGTTAGCACATCCTGATCCTGATCCAGAGAAGAGTACAACTGGCAAATTAATGGAAGATGAAGAAGGCTCTCCTGCCACAACCGGCACCTGTTGTTTTGGTGAGGTGAGATAGTACTGAGATACCAGGAGGACCCCCCCCCAAATGGTACACGTTCTCCTTCAGGGGAGAGCTACCCTGTGCATAGCTAAGCATGGAACTGTCCTGGTACTAGAAGGCCTTTGCAGAGACAGGAACTTCTCTTAGCGGGATTCATTCTGAGCCTCTTCTGTGCCGGTCAGTTCCTCAGAAGTCAGAATTTCTACAACTCCTGTGAAGTCATGAGTGGAGATACAGAGTTGGGCCTCATTAGCATTGTACCGGTGCCTCACCCAAACCTGACAGATTATCTTTCCCAGGGATACTAATTTGTAATATCTGAGGAACACTGAGGAAACTAAAAGACCGAGCTTTTAAAAACCCAAAATAGAAATAGTGAAGGGCTTGACCTTTTCTCTCCCACCAGCAATTGGAACTATCCATTTAAGGAGCCAAATCTCTGTAACACATTGTCCCCAATCCTGAGCCCTTGTAAGCGGCCCAAATGGATATAATTTAATATCATAGACTGCTATGTGATCTAGTGAGAAAAAATGAGATGCTATAGCCTCCAAATCTCAGAAAAACAGCTTCCATCTCATTCTCAAATCTGAACCCAGAATAGAAGGGATCCAGATAATCGTTATCAAGAGACCCTTTTAGTTGCCACCTTACCACTTTTTCTTTCTAAAAAAAAGAGAATTTGGTGGCAGGAGTAGTGTCATCTATGATGGTTAGTTCAAGTGATATCTTCCTAAAGAGAGCACAACATCACCTATTTCAAGAGAGGTGACATTGCAAACCTTACTAAGTTGAAAGCTTCAGTACAAAATTTAATCTACTTCCTACCTTATGCTAGATAAAACCTGTGTAGGAACTTGTTTGTTCGATTTACATCCATTATTTACATAGTTGTGGGAGATACCGAAAATATCACCATTTACACTGAAGTTTGTCACATGGCCTACAATCTAAGTTTAAATCATTTTGACTCTGGTTTTTCAAACAACTATAGAGAAAAGGAGCTTCATGAGTAAAGGCTACATATAGCCAATGTTAGCTTTAAGTGGCAACCACAGGATTTGACCTGTGCTGGCTGTTTTATATTTACAGATCACATTATGGAATAATTATAAGTGCGGTGTATGTATGGAAACATTCTATTGAACCATTATGTTGAAACTTTCACCAAGTATCAAATGTGTAACAGGCAATTATGCCACTAAATGCTATCAACTAATTATATTCAGGCTTTTTCTGAATGAAAAATGTTTCCTTTATGCATTATACCCATCTCTGTACGTTACCTGATTTTGGAAGTTTAACTTACATTAGTCAGTTTGCCAGGACAGAATCTAATTCAGGAGTAAAAATGTAAGTGAAAGTATATAGTGTTTACAATTTGAGATTTAATCATGCCACCAAAGTTCAGTTTCAAATAGAAACCTTTATTTGCATTATTATCCACATTCAAACAAAACAAATTAAAACAATATAAACAAGACCACATCCCAAATTAAACCCTTTGTTTAAAATGCCAGCGCCCACAGGAGGCTTTGTGTGATGTAAAGATCAATTGTACAAGTCATGTTAAGTGTAAACTAATTCCAGAATTAATTTTAAATATGCCTTTCTCCTAAGATAACAAATATTGTTCTCATTTGAAGGGTTTCAACATTGCTGCCACATGGCAGTCTGCTACTAAATTGTCTATGCTAGTTTGTGCAACATTCAAATGGTTTCATCTGAAAAAGGTTTTACTAAAGTAAAAGCATAAAGAAAAAAGTTGAGGCAGAAAGCTAAATTAGTTAACCAAACACAAAGAATAAACAGAAAAAAAATGGATGCACCCTGGCCAACAAATTGGATGGGATGAGAACGGGGTTATTACAAAGACAATTTTAAAAGACATCGGTACCTTCTAATCTTTTTGCGATAATAAACCATCCAAATGCTGTACAATCAGCACTATAGCTACTAAATATACTGCCGCAGGATGATTTTTAAAGGAGAATATTTGTAGCTCAGGATTGAATGAGGGGTCCTTGGTGCTCTCTGAGCTTGGTCATTTTCTTGCAGACGTTTCATTACCCAAGCAAGGTAACATCATCAGTGCTAGTGATGACTACATTTCAGGTGCTTAGCAACTAGCTCACATTTATGACTGGCTGCAACAGTGCAACTTTTTTGCCAGTTTCCAGCAGTCTTTGCTGGTTTCTGACCTGTTCTTATGATTGTGTGATTCACTTTACAACTGCATGATTCAGATTTATAACCCTGTGATTCACTTAACTACTGTCATAAAATTAGGTCCAATCACTTGGGTGTCTCGACTTACGACCATCATGACTTGTGACCAAACTTCCAGCCCCAATTGCAGCTGAAAGTTGATACTTTGAATTAACAGTACTTCAGACTGTTCTTCTTAGTAGCAATTCAAAATGAAGTTTTTGAAATGTATGATTGCTTTTCTACTTAATAAAATTAAATTTGAAATTGTTGGAATCAAAGAAGTAGCAACAGGGGAAAAGAATCAGTGGACAACAAATACTACCAGATTTTAGAAATATTCAGGAATACTCATAATCAGGAATAACTAATTTGAAAATATAGTAATTATGAAACCAGAATTGAAAAAGGAGGAAACAGAAATTTTGTCAGATGAGAGACCAAACTTTACAAAGCAACTAAGCTCACAGCTGTTACCAAAATCCTCATGCCTTATAAAAGTTGAAATTTTACCAACTGTTGCAACTTCATAGGTAGAGTTCTCATATTACTCAGAATGCTTCCCAGGATATCAGAACACCCCCTTTCAAACTTGAAACTAGTTTGGAATTCATAGAGTTTTGCACACATCTGCTTTTTAGCTTTTTACCATGAAGTTGCACTTTGCACTTAAAATGGCTTCTAAAAAGCTTTTTTTACTGTAATAAGATCCACAACACGACAAGCCTCAATTTAGAGGCACCTTGAATGCCCAGAAGTTGTGATATGAATGTGTGCAACATATTTCCTCACTTATTGACTATTAAGGTTTTAATATGCGATGAGACCTGGAGTTTCATCTAAATTACGCTTTAAATAATTACTCAAAGCTATTACAATTTAAACATTAAATATAATTCATTAACTTACAGATTAACTGATACTTCAGAAAAAGTAAAAGGGTCAGGACGCTTCTGGTCATTTGCAGGGAAAATATGCACATCAGAACACACATAACTCTGGATCAAAACTCAAATATTTAAAAGACAACTTTAAGAAAATGAAATACAATCACTGGGTGAATTATATAAAAAGGCAATAAGTTCAGTGTGTGCTCAAAATAACAGCAGCCTTGGAGTAGAGGGAGCAAAGTAATTATATATCTCAGAATAAAATTGCAAAGCTTCTGCAAAAATTAAAATAAATTTCCAATACAAATCAAATACTGTGATGAAAATCACCAGTTTACATATTCAGGAAGAACTAATTTGAAAATGTAATAGGAATAATGAAACTACGCACTACACTGCTTCAGACATTTTAATCTACCTTTTGAAATAGTTCATTCTGAATCACTACAGTTATTTTCCTGGAAAAAAGGCAATACACAGACTTTCATTTATTTGCCATAAATGGAAAGAAAAACTATGGCATTTCTAGCCTTA
This sequence comes from Thermophis baileyi, assembly GCA_003457575.1. Lineage (NCBI taxonomy): Eukaryota > Metazoa > Chordata > Lepidosauria > Squamata > Dipsadidae > Thermophis > Thermophis baileyi. The sequence goes on along the minus strand of QLTV01002845.1, from coordinate 276,147 downwards.
AATTGTAGATAATGATATGAAGGGTAATGCATAAAAATAAATTTATTTGTTGCCCATATTGCAATTAATTGCCATTCATAAAAGATTCTGGGTAAGTTACACAAGAGGTTTGGCCTCCAGATGACAGAAGACATTTAGTACACACAAAAACATGTTCTGAGTAACACTGAATTTCTTTAAAAGTTAGCCAAGTGGCCTGGAGCAGAGGCTCTTTTGTTGAAAAAGCAGATTATATTAAAAATTCAACAAACTGTTAACAGCTAAAATGAGCCTTTTTGTCATCAAATTGCTCTCTATTAAAAAAAGTAACAAAGTGCACACTTAAGGTATAGAGAAAAATTTAAGACCACTAAAATATGCCCAAAATATCTTAAAAAGCCAGTACATAATTTTCTAAATAAATTGTCAGAAACCAAGAGACAACAAGGGCTACAATTACCCAGCTCCAAAACCATTTAAATAATAATAATTAAAAAAATCCTATTTGGACGACTCTAACTAAATTGAGTTTACAGAAATTATCTTTTGTTAAATAGCTTCACAAACTCTGCAAAAATGAGTTAGTGACCTACAAAAGTCATATATTTATCGTACAACATCTTAAGATATTTACAAAACATATTCACAAACAGTTTTGTTTCCGACTCCAATGTCTTTTTTTGAGTTTTAGGTGAAGTTCAGGAACTGTGATTATTGCTTCTTATTACCATGATTAGAAACACAGTATGTAACAGCAATTTAGAATGATCTTAAAAAGGGGGGAGAGGTCCATCCAATCATTCTTAACCATATTGCATTTCCATATACCATTTTGTAAAGTGCATACACCTGCACCTCAGGGTGGAGATCTCTGTCATAATTATACATATCTCCCTGAAACCTTTTGGCATCGAAAGCATGATTTGGATTCTATGACGGGTATGAGCTGAAATATGCACATCCAAATTCCAACATATGGAAGCAACCTTAACAGCAGCATGACGGTTGAGTGCTTTGTTTCATGATTACATCAAGGCCAAGAACTACATTCTGTCAGAGGCTCTTACTGTGTAATTCAAGATTATTACTAAGATTTCTCCAGGCACTTTGGTCTGCCTGTGGTTATGGGCTTTGAATAGCTACTCTAAACAGAATTAGTCTACAAACTATATGCCCATTACACCTACTCAAGTGTTGTTGTCATGTTCCAATTGTAGAATGCCAAAGTAATATTTGACCCTTTTATAACATTATACAGTGACGTTTTGATTCTATTCATCACATCCAAACTTCATAACTTATAAAGTCACTTAGGAGATCTTCATGGAAAGGGAGTGGTCCCCCCCCCCCCAAGGCTACATGTTTGACATGACACTCGTGCACTTTTCTGTAATACAGTTCACCAACATCTATGGCATCAGCCTGTTAGGGGATCCTGGCAGGATATGTCAGCAGTATTTCTGCAGAAAAGAACAATAGAAAAATATAAGACAAACAAACACTAGAATATAGTGAAAGTAATATTGCAATTCTAGAGATTAAGTATATAAACATAAATTAACTGGCAATTAGTGCTTTGAACACTACAGAATGAATTTTGGTAGAAAGATGTCAGTTACATTTGAACTCTTATATTCCCAAGAACAGGATCCCAGAGTTATGATCCTGGAATGGTGATGGATAGTTATTTTCCTATTACAAATTCTTCATCTTGCAGAAAGCGAATGACAATCTATTGGAATAATATAGAATTGAAAATCTGTGAGAAAAAAGGAAATATACAAGAAAAAGACCAAGCACACCAAGCATATCTAATTTATGAATCAGACCTGAAAATATTGAGAATATCTACTTTAAAAGTAGTCCCAAAGGTACTTTTTCCAAAAGGCAACGGGACTTTCTTGGCTTTTTTCCTTTGAAAATGTTTTGCTTCTTATCCAAGAAGCTTCTTCAGTTCTGAACTGAAGAAGCTTCTTGGATGAGAAGCAAAATGTTTTCAAAGGAGGAAAAACCAAAGTAAGTCCAGTTGCCTTTTGGAAAAAGCACCTTTGGGATAACCATGAGAATCTCCACAGCCGCGGTGGCACAGTGGTTAGAGTGCAGTACTGCAGGCTACTTCTGCTGATCACCGGCTGCCAGCAGTTTGGCAGATCGAATCTCACCAGGCTCAAGGTTGACTCAGCCTTCCATCCTTCCGAGGTCGGTAAAATGAGGAGCCAGATTGTTGGGGGCAATATGCTGACTCTGTAAACCACTTAGAGAGGGCTGTAAAGCACTGTGAAGCGGTATATAAGTCTAAGTGCTATTGCTATTGCTATTCTACCTTAAAGTAGTTAAAGGAACTAATCATGGCTGGTGATCTGTAGAAATGGAATGCCACTTACCTGATCAGGACCCATGGCCATTCCTGACATAGGCATAGTATTGATATTCATTTGGGCCATGTGGCTGCCACTACTGTTCATATGCATCATATTGTAACTTGCAGGATTCCCTGGGTGGCTGAACTGCTGCTGTGGAAAAGAACTATGGGACAAAAGAATACCAAAAAAAAGGATAAATTATTGAATATACAGTAATTGCAATTTCACAAGACATAATAGGAGATGGCAGCAATACCATCCATATCGAAGTGGCTTTCAAAATGGCAGACGTCACTGAAGGTGAGCAAGTATAACATGATGCATAGTAATGGTCTTTGATTAATTTTAATTTCTATGTTTCGTATACTTCTTAAGATATCTAAGGTCTGCAATATTAAAGTTCTACATCTTTAAAATCAAATAATCTAACTTTTATCTGAACACAACACTTTACCTATTAAATATAAATGGGAATAACCTAATTTATATCTAACAGAGTAACATGTTCAGGTTAAGACCTAGATTTAAAAAAAAAAATTGGTCATACATTTGGTCATACATTGGCATTAAAAATATCAAAAATCAAAAGTATCAAAGCCAACTGACTTCTGCAAACAGTTTGTACAGCAATTAATCACTGGTGGAATCAGTAGAATGAAACAAATGACTATTTGAAGAGCAAAGGTCACAGAAATTCTTAATTTGACCTGTAATCTGAACTTCTCTCTTACAAGCAATTCTCTCCTTTGCTATAGCGCCTGTTACATTAAATAGACAACATGGTCTATATAGCCTCTCTACCATGCAGAGAGCAGTATATCCAAGGAAATGAATGGATTGAGGAATTGGAGCACGTTTTTCAGAAAGTTCCCAATTTTTATTTATTTATTTATTTTGCTATTTGTAGTTTTAAGGATCTGCTGTCAGTTGATACAGCAAGCTGCAGTTAAGCTAAAATCTGAAGCAAAAGTAGAAAAAGAGGCAAGAGAAAGGCTTCGTCCTATTATTTTCTCTGCTATTGAAAACCTGCATTGGTGCTGTCATTGTCATTCTGAAAATGCCAAGATTTTTCTCTCACCTGCTCCTGGCAATGTTTCCTGAAGGCCATCCCTTCATCTCTGGCGTTGGGTACATTGGTGAAGCCTGGGGATGTGGCAATATTGAAGTTTGCGAGGGTCCAACTCTTTGAGCCATCATGGCATTAGGAGGACTTGATACCCTGCTAAAGGCAGGATCAGGTTGCTGGCTCATTCCTTGAAAAGGACATAAAGTAGCACCTGTTGGTCATTATTTCTAATTCAATAAACTTTTGTTTAAGAAAGGAATGCTTTATGATGTCTTTATCAACATTGATCTCTGATAATAATTAATTCAGCATATAGTTCACAAGATGGACCCTAGAAAGGATTTCCTATATTTGTGTTGAGTTTCACTCATTTTTAACAAATCTTTGATCATATAAAACTACAGTAGCTACTGAACTGCAGACATTGTTCTCCTACTGGTATGTATGTATGTATGTATGTATGTATGTATTCTCAAACACCTCTTTTTAATGTATGTATGTATGTATGTATGATGTATGTATGTATGTATGTATGTATGTATGTTTTCTCATTGTGCTATTGCTAAGTCAGGGCTGTACTGAATCCACAATGTATTATTCCTTTAGTAAGTAAAAGATTTGCAACAACATGCAATTTGAAAGTTTTGCCCTTTGCTTCTATCAGAACTTACAGAAAATGGTTTTCAAAATTTCTCTTCATCTGATTTAGTCAAATCCTCACTAAATAAAGTACCTAGCGGTATAGTAGAAGAAAGCATTATTTTGAAGCGCCATAGCACTCAAGAGAACTGCATCTTTAGTTCTATGTCAGTGTTAAAAGGTCATGACTCCCTCTTCTCTAATAGATTTTGATATTAACCGAACTGAGGTACTTTCTTCAATTTTGCATGTTGCAAATAGATATGAACATAAAACATATATTCACCTTGTATAGCTATGTGGTTGCTAGAAGTCAAAAATGACTTGATGGTACATAATCAATCAATCAATCAATCAATCAATCAATCAATGTGATCAGACTGACTAATTTGAACTCATTCTGAAAAATTTAAATTGCTGGAACGAAGGAGAAATAATTTGAATGTAGGAAACCAAAGCAACAAATTCAAGATACGTGTATGCTCTTGAACCATTTCACTGGCAGAAGAGAAACATTTTGAGCAATTAAGAAATAAATGAGCAGTAACTGAAATCAAAGCCCTGCAATCAACATAATTGCAAAGTGAATTAAATGTAACGATAAATGCCATCTAATCTTAAGCCTCTCTCTGACATTTCTATTTTAGATCATTTGAAAATTACCAATCTCCTTCCTGCTTATATTTACGTATATTAAGCTTTCGTCCTTAAGATCACAGGTACTTCATTTATGCCAACATTTAGGTCCAGAAGAAAGAGGAAGAAAGCTGAATCAGTGAAATGAGTACCATAATTTGAAGTGTACGGAAATTGTTGGGGTGGGACAGGAGCCATCAGAGAGCCTGTAACAGCACCATCGATGTTTCCTGAGGCTGTCACATTTGGGGGAGGACTGAAGGCTGGAGATTGTTGCTGTTGCTGCTGCATCATCATGGCCATTCTTTGCTGTCTGAGATGATGACTTATTAACTCCCTGTTGCGTTGTGCCACCATCTGAGCATTAAGGAAGCCTTGCTGTTAACACCAAAACAAGAAGACAAGGAATAAGCCATTCACCATAAAAATACTTGAATGTGTTGTCGTAATACTTATTTAATAACTTAAAACTCTGATGGAAGATGTACATCAAGGGTGTCAAACTCGATTTCATTGAGGGGCACATCAGGGTTGTGTTTGCCCTCGGGGGGCCAGAGTGGGCATGGCCAGCTCGACATCACTCGTATCAGGGGCGCCTGTGGTGGCCCGAACGCTCTGCCAGCAAAAACGGGCTCCCAAGCTCTGTTTTCGGCTGCGATGGCCTCCTGAAATTCTCTGCCAGCAAAAACGGAGCATGGGAGGGCAGCATGCAGCCCTCCCGAGCTCCGTTTTCGCTGGCAGAGGCCCCGTGGGCCAGTCTTTCACTGTTTCCAGGGCAGCCCTGCAGACCACATCTAATCACCCCTCGGGCCAGATCCAGTCCCTGGGCCTTCAGTTTTACACCTCTGATGTACATCAATACTACAGTGAAAACACATTATCATGATCTAGTATACAATATTTCCAACTCATTGTCTGTAGGGTCTATTTATGCAGCCAAAATCACACAATCCATGCAGAAGAGAGCAGTATTAGGCTAGCCCAACCTCTGGACAGAATAATCTGAAATAATAGATGATCATCTGGAAAATCCAGGGCTGGAGCCTTGACTGACAAGTCCAACCATCTTCGAATAGTGTCCCACTTCCATGTTGTTATAAACCAGGGGTGTCAAGCTCAATTTCATTGAGGGCTGCATCAGGGTTGTGTTTGACCTTGAGGGGGCGGGAAGGCGTGGCCAGCTTGACGTCACATGTCAGGGGCGCCTGTGGCGGCCCAAGCACTCTGCCAACGAAAACGGGCTCCCGAGCTCCGTTTTCAGCTGCGACAGCCTCCTGCAACCCTCTTCCAGCGAAAAGGAACTTGGGAGGGCCGCGGGAAGCCCACACAAGCTCCATTTTCGGCTGCGACAGCCTCCTGCAACCCTCTGCCAGCAAAAACAGAGCTCAGGAAGGCCGCATGCAGCCCTCCTGAGCTCCGTTTTCACTGGCAGAGGCACTGCAGGCTGGCCCTTCACTGTTTCCAGGGTGGTCCCGCGGTCCAGATCTAAGCACCCCATGGGTCGGATCCAGCCCCCGGGCCTTGAGTTTGACACCCCTGTTATAAACTAAAAACTAAACATGCCTATGTAAGCACTAGAATTCAGGGTCAACCTTAAGAACATTTAACTTTTTATTTAAAGCTTCAACAGCTGATAGATAGAGTAAAGGTACCAATGTCCAAATACAGAATATGAGAATGTGATTACATGGAGAGGAACAAAAATATAAGTAAAGCAGGACGTGGGAGGCCCTTGTAGTGTCTTATTTCTAACACATGTTGACCAAGATAATGGCCTTAATGACTCACTTGTGATCCCATCTGGGGAGGTAGAACAGGTCTCATCACCGATGCACCACCAGGATTGGTATTTTCCATTTTCATATCAAGCGTTTGACGAGTCTGATTCAAAAACTTAAGAAAAAGGAAGCAATATATTGTAAAAGAACTGTATAAAAATGTATCACACGTGTAGTCCTCGAATTATGATCGATTTTGTTCAGCAACCAAAATTATGTTGGTGCTGAATGAAACAACTTATCACCGTGCTCAAAATTGCCACTGCAGTGCCTCCATGGACTAATGATTGTGATCTTGCCTCTTGGCAACCTCATTTGCACTTACGACCAGTTGCCAAACCCTCTGCTAGTGAATGGGGGTTTGCTCTCTGCTTATATACAGTAGCTTGCCCTGCCAGTATTTGGTGAGGGTGTGGTTTTCTCCTTAGTAGTTCCTTGATTAGGGTATTGCTTACTGCTAGATTGTTTTTCTAGTGTTAATTCCTGCTTATCTGGGAGTTGGCTGCTAGAAGGCCTTTTTGTTTCTTTCTTAGCTTTTTTATTGTTGATTTTGACAATCCTTTCCAGCAATCAACATCCTCTCCAGCAGCTAGATATGCAAGGAATACACCAGACAGACAAACAATCAAGCAGATTAGTACAACAATGAAGATTTAATCATTACTATGGGTATTAAACATTCCAATAGGAGAAAAAAAAAACCAAATGTTACATTTTGGCACAATCCTGCTTTTTCAGAACATATTACCTGCTGTCCTTGAAGCCTCTGCTGGAGTTGCATACGGAGCTGCTTTGGTGCATTGGTTCGCGGTCTCATAACATTTGCTCTGGGATGCATGGCTTGCATTGGAAAATTGTTCTGCTGGTTCATCTGATTCATCATCGAGTTAAAGGCTGCCTGTTGGCCCTGAATGCTGCCACTAAAACCACCAGGCATTCCTGCTCCTGGCACATGGTAGGGTTGTCCATATATTGGAGGCTTCTGGTCAATCATGACTGCAGAATCTTGGCCATGAAATGCTTCATGTTTGGATTCCAAAGCTTGTCCCTTCAAAAGAATAGGGAACTTAGTTCACTCTCTGCAATAATATATTACATATATTAATAGACACATGGTGAACAATTTTATTGTGTGTGTGTGTGGGAGAGAGGGAGAGAGAGAGAGAATATACCTGGGGATAATGGCTATTGGAGGAAGGGCATAACTTGCCATCTCTTCTGGCACTTCTATGAAAATTATTAGGTAATCTTCTAACATAATCTAAAAATCTCATTCCTTAGCTCCACTGACTCCTTCCATTCAAAATTATATTAACAGTCTCTGGCATCCACCTGGCAATCTAGCGTCATTCATTTAGATCAGTAATTAATAAAATGGTATAGCATCACATTTGCTAATATAGAAAAAGTATGTGCATACCTAATTACAATTATGTACAATAAATAATGGAGCATTGGAGCAAGTACTAGGAACAAAATAATTTTAGATGAAAGAATTTGTCTTAAATGATTAAATGGACCGTTTTTCTCACTATGATTTTTCCAGGTTTTAATTGTGGCACTACAGTATTTTATGCAGTATTTTGTATCATTTGTTAGCAATAGCTTAATTAACCTTCTCCTTTTAATGCATACTTAGAACTGAAAAAAATTCCCATAAACTGAACTTGAACCGTGCTCAGTTTGGGGAGAAGGTGAGGTGTAACAGGTGTATACAATCTAAAATCAATTCTCATAGAAGAATCTGTAAGTATCTATAATAGTGAAGGAAAAAAACTGTACTAGAACTAATTCAGTAGCATCCTTATAGTTTACAGTATATTCAGCTAGCCGAAAAATAAAGAGTTTAAGAGGATCATTTACTTACTTGGTTTACAAGATCAGGAATTCCTAAGGCTCTATCAATTTCTTCAAGGCTGGTAACATCAGTATTGCTCAACAATGCATGCAGCTGATCTAGTAGCGCTCTTTCATCACTTTGCCCATCTACATTTGGAGTATTATATAACAGGTCATCCAAGGAATTTCTAACTAACTGCCTAGGAAAGACAAATGTTGAAAATGAGCAGGATCTTTTATATTGAAAGCAAGAACTTCTCTGCTAAGATTAATTCTGAAGCGTCCTTGGGAAAAATCTAAGATGAAGAGAGTAAAGACACTGGTACCAACATACAAGAATTTGTCATCCTGAATCTGAAGAAAAGGTCTCTTTAAACCAACTCATTGATTCAAGCATAAGTATTATACTGTGAATGTATGCAAAATTGGCATATCCAGTTGGCCCACTGAATCACGTTTCAGATTCTTTTTCGTGCTTATGATTTAATGTTAACTTTTCTGAGGCCAACCATACTGAACATATCCCTTTAAAAAAACTAATAGCGCCCTTCTGTGTTTCTCAAGATAACAAATGAACTTAAAGAAGCTGGACTTTATAGAACCATAATGTAGCTTTGCTCATTCCATTTTATTTTATTGTAGGTGTGTTATACTTCAAAAGAAAATAATATATTCTTCTCTGCCCTATACTTTCAAATATTTTCCTTCCTAGCTGATGCTTTTAATTCTTGTTAGCTAGCCAGCTGCCCTAAGTTCTGCTATGCTGTTTCATGGGGGTGGGGGTGGGGGGACTTCTGGAAGATATGGGAGATGAAAGCGAAAGAAAGCAAGGATAAACCATTTCTGTATTTTATTTATTTATTTAAAACATTTATTTAGTTTCCTATCTCATATACGGGAGGCTTACATCATTAAAATTCTGCAATATAAAAATCTTCTAACCCTCTCCATTCCCACCCCTGAAGTGGCAGCAAGCGCAATCATACCAGCCACTTGATCAGCTCCATGGCAATCTGGGGACCTTAGGCCCACCGAAAGAACCATGTCTTCAGAGCCTTTTGGAAAACAGGGTGGGGGGTTAATTTATCTGGGAGAGAATGATATTTTAGAAGGAGGGAGCCACCACAGAGAAGGCCCTTCTTCTGGTTCCTACTAGATCTACTACCCTGATAGCACACATAACATACCTGGCCTTCTGGCTTTGGTGGGCAGGGTAGATGTAACTGGGAAGAGGCAGTCCTTCAAATAACCTGGCCCCAACCCATTTTACCAAGAAAACTAGATGGCTATATAAGATAAAACGATTGACCACATAGGACCAGATGATGGATCCCTCAGCTCAGATGGCACCATAGAGGAAAAGCTGAGAATCTTTTAGAGTACTAATTGTGTGTATGATGAGGCTAGATAAAAGCTTTCTAGATATCTAGTTGCTGATGTTAACATACAGGAAAGAAAATCCGAAGGTGCAAAGACAGAATTACAGTTGGAACATGAAAGGTTAAAAATGCATGAATTTGGGAAAGCTCAGCCAGGTGAAAGATGAAATTAACTACCCAATTAGGCATCAGTCAATTAAACCCTGGCATCTTAGGTATTAGCAAATTGAAATGAACTGGAACAGGATACTTTCCATCAGAAAATCATACTGTTTTCTACCCACAACAAAAAACACAATGAACAAATGGTATTACTTTCATACTCAGTAAAGATATAGTAAAAAGAATGCAATCTAGTCAATGACCAAATAATATTAATCAGACTTCACAGACAGCCTTTCATAGGATGGATCAAACTCCAAACACTGATGCAGAAGAGGTGGTTATAGTCAAAGTCAATCTGAAATTAATAGAATATACAAGCAATATTTTATGTTTTTTGGTTTGACCAAAATATTTTTCTTATTTGACTGTGACCAAACAATAAAATAATCAGCTAACTAGTAATTATTACCTGTCTTGCAAACCTTGAGCTGCTTGTTCCATGGAGACTATGCTGTCAGGCCATACATTTGGCTGATTAGACGGTCCTGGATGTGCATAAGGATTTCCTCCCATTCCTACATTAATCTCATTTGACCCTATTAAAAAAGGAAACAAAATGCACATTTTTTTTTCATTTGCAGAAGCAACAAATATTGAACAGCAGTTTTTCAATGTTAAAAATAGCACTATAGTGATTAATAAATAATTGAAGCTATATTCCTTTGAACATGGAACAGTACAAGATTGATTATTATGGCAGCATGTTTCATGCACAAATTGATTTAGATCTGAATCATAACAAGTCTCAAAGTCTTCTCCAAACAGAAATGAGTAAAAAGGTCCACAGTAAAGTATAAAAATATGTATGTGCCAATTAATAGCTGAGAAAAATATGAAAGGGAAAGAAAAAGAAGGGGGCTTAAGACTGTGCCCAAGATCTGAAATAATAAGGTTTCAGTAAATAACAATTGTAATCACTCACTCATATGGATCATTTCCTGCTGGAGCATTGATCTGGTGCCGGGAATACTATTTGACCTCATGGGCAAACCAGGCATGGATCCTCCCATGGAAGACCGGGCAAGAGAAGAGCTGCAGTCTGACCCAGTCCTTGCCATTGAACCAGAAACTGTAGGCTCCATCCTGTTGAGTTTTGAATTTTGTAGACTCCAATCACTTGCCGAATGCTGATTCACTGAAACATTTCTGTTACATATCCCTGGAAGAATTAACATATTTAAAGCATTTTACTTTCGTTACTGAAAAATATGGAATACATTTCACTTAATTATAGCAGGCATTTCTGCTCCTCCTCACATTCAGATTATAATTCTAGGTCAAAACTGAAAGTATTGCACATATTAAGGTATTCCTCCCCCCCACCACCCACCCAACCTGGTATATGCTGGAACTGAATTTATTGAAAACTCAGATTTGAGAAGGACTACACAATGGCTTTTCTGCCTCTGGATTCCAACTGTACTACCGGTAACAACATATTAAAGTCAGGAAACTTTTGTGTAGAAACATTTTGTGAGATATACAGAGATTTCCTCCAGAAAAGCCGAACTTTTTTTTAAGTGGGAATGGCATTTCAACTATCCTAAACTGTGATTCATAGTTGTAATTGTTTAAAATGCAACATGAGAGCTTCAAACTTATGGAATCCATCTTTCAGAACTGATTTTCTATTTCACTTTTTTATCTACTCTGCATCTATGCATCAAATGTTCTAGGCACTAAAGTACAGAACAGTCATGTCAATCATTTGTGATTTCAAACTTCAAATTTGCAAACCAGACCAACCTACTGTTTACAATACTTGTTTGTTGGAGGATTGCAAATCATCTTTTGATCATACAGATACAATTTATTAAAATTTTGGGGTCCTACTTAAGATAAAGAAAGGAATTACAAACAAACCCATATTGGCTCCAAAATTTTCTTGATTTTCAATCATTCTTGGTCTCTCAGCCATCATATTTTGCTTCTGTAACAATGAATATGAACTAGCACTTCTCACTGATGAAACCGAATGCACCGATATAGGACTATCTAAAGATATGGCTCTGTTGAACGGAGGGCGGGTAATTTGCCTAGACTGGGGACTTCTGACACCTATTGAAAAATTAAAATAGAATTGTAAACGCATCATCTGTAAAGATGTTATCTGTATGTGTATTCAATTATTATTAAAGAAATATAGTGAAATGCTCCAGAAAAATATTATATTCCAATGTGAAATTAAATTAATATAATATTTCTCCTTCTCTTTGTACACTTTGTATTAACTATATCTTCTTCAGCTACATGTTCAATTATATAAAAGTCAAGAAAATACAATCTAATATACAAAAAAAGGTAAAAATCTAACAATAAAAATGAACTACTATATTGATTTTACTGATTTATAAACATAAACTATTTTGTGAAATAAAATCAGAGCACAAATAATTCCTTACCCATTGGTGTATTTCCTTGGCATAGAGGTAGCTTATTTCCCATACTAACTCCATTTGTAGGTATAGGATTATGGCAAAAATCTGAACTATTTAGGTCACCCAAAATTGCATCTAAATTATCCACCAAATTGCCACTTATCTGCAAAACATTTTAAATAATGAATTTAGTGTTTAAAATTTCTAGAACGGATTTTATAAGCTAATATGGACTCAAAACATATGCCTCTGAGACTTAGCATTAACTTTTAAGTCAACAAAAACAAATGGACAAAATAAACACAGAGTACATTTTTGTCTAGGAAGAATAAAAACAACTATTCAGTAAGCCCATACACATAACCCATTTAAAGGATAACTTAGAAAAAAAGAAAGTGATTGCTTAGTAGTTCATCCTTTCATTTATTTCACCTAGTGGAATAATTTTAAAATCTTTATTAAAATATTCAATCTTTTAAAATATTAACTATTTCTAAGTTCTTTAAATCTTATAGGTGGAATCTACTTAAAAGAGGTATTCCAGCTTTTCTCCTACAGAAAGGAATGCCTCTTCAGAATCGGTCTCACATGGAACTAGCCATGTAAAAATCTAAAAAAAAAAAAAAACAGGCAATTGCTATTATATAACTGAGTTAAGAACAATGTAAGACAACTCCCTCTGGAGTTTTACTTGTTCGTGGACTATTGGAATTTTTAACAAGACCCTCCTTTTCAAATAAGCTTGTGGACTGAAAGTAAGAGTAAATATTCTTTTAATGGAAATTCTGTTTAACGCTTGAATACTTATACTCTACCTCTTCTGTGGGTTCTGTCTTTATTTTCATCTCCTTTTCATTACTTGATGTAGGTATGGCCGAACTACAACACTGTCCCATCTTGGTATCCAGAGTCTCAATTTTAGGTTTAATGTCTTTTAAAAGTGGCTCTTTTCCATCATCTTTATCAAGCAAGTATCTAAGCAGGGCATGATTCTCTTTCTTTTTAGGACTCATTTGTTCTTGTTTCACTACTTCTCCACAGGAAACTGTGTTAGTATCATGAAATGGATCTTTCCCAGTAGCTTCAGCTGTGATTTTTGCTACTTCCGCTGGAGAATTACCATTTCGTAGCAACTTATGTAAAATCTTATGCTTCTCTTGCATATTTGATGAAGAAACTCCTCCCGATGTAGAAGATGAAACACCAGATGAAGGACTTGTAGCATTGTTAGAAGATTCTTTGCAGCTGGAGTCCAAGGGTGAATTTGAAAGTGTTGGGTGCCCTCTCTCCTCTGAGGAACAAGTTAGCAATTGAAGAAGCTTTTTATGTCCTTTGCTTTCAGCTGGTCCTCTCTGATCAGCACCTTCAAGGCTCTCCTCTTTGCAATCTTTATTACTATTTGACTCCCTGCTGTTTGACTGGCACAGAGAGCTCTCCACTTGATTCTGTTCACAAAACATGCCAGGGGGGCTTTTTGAATCCTGGCTCCCCATTTTGCTTTGTGGAGGGGCATTCATATTTGGAGAACTGTCCAGTTTAGGACCTGGTGAAGAAAGTGTGGATAGGAGAGTTGTTCCAACTCCCTCACTAATGGCCTGAAGAGCACTAAGTGAACTGCTTGAAAAGTTGTTGCTGCTTGAATTGCTAACCGGTCCCATTGGAGAGTGTACGCCTATAAAAACAGTTCATAGTTTAATTAAAAAAAATAGTTCATAAATATTGAAAATGTCTCAGGAAAAAGGAAAACAAAGCGAAACTATTTTCCATCCAGTGTTTCTCACAACAGAATAATGATATAATTAATTTGACTAAAGTGAGTCAAGGTTTATGTTTCAATACATTTCAGGGAATATTTTTAAAGACCAGGTTATAAATCCAAATAAAAAAGTAATCTTCTGTAAATAAATGGATATTTTATATTGAAATGAAATAATACTTAGAAAGCCACCTTTACCTGGTACGGGAGAAAACTGGTGCGAATTCACTTTTGGACTCCCACGATTCCTAGGCGATATCATTATATTCGGTTGACTGGCATTCAAACTTGGGCTGCCATGTGGTGAACTACTGATATTTAATCCATAATTACTTTGATAAGGAAAAGACTGCATTCCTTGCCCAGAGTTCATTGATCCCATATTTCCTGGACCTCCATACCTAGCACCACTCATCTGCCCCATTCCCATTATGTTAGGATCTCCCATGACATAGTTTCTGTTTTGAAGAGGTACATTTTGCCCAGGCATCATATTCATAACACCACTACACGAATTGGTGCTCATAGTTGTAGAAGCTCTTATGTTCTGTCCCATTGTATTGGGATTTGGTCGATATCCATTTTGTTCTCTGAAAAGTTGAACAAAGGAATACAATAAAATCAAACTCCAAATCCACTTTTTAATCGTGCTACATTAAACACATAGACTCCCCAAAATTGACCAGCTTTTTTCCTGTCCTTTTTAAAAACGAAAATTGATTAAATGATGATAATCATTAAAATGCTTGGAGGGGGGGGGGTTTCTAATGTGATTAGAATGATCCTGCCTGCAGGGGGAAGGTTCTTACGGTTAGTAGTTACTATTTGGTGCAAAAGATAATGGGTTGCTTCTGAGATTTATTGTTAATCTGTTAAGAAAGTATAACCGAAAAGGACAAATACATGAGTATTAATTCAATAAAAACTAATTGCAACTAATAAATCATTAATGTGATTAATTTTTTTTAAATGGAGAAAGATCTACCACCTATTCTCTCTAGCACCTGCCTGCCTCACTGGCTTTCACTGCCTGTGCCCTCCTGTTAGTCTTACTTGCCAGTCTGCTTGCCTGGGTTCCCACCTCTTCCCAGGTCACAGTCATGTGAGGATTCATCTAATGAGCCATGTAGTCCTCAGATTACAGCAGCAGCCGGGACAGCCAGGATTGCCGTCACTAAGCGATGCAGGCATATGATCTCATGCTGTATGACTGCATCACTTAGTGATGGAAATTCCGGTCCCATTTGCCTTTGTTACCCAAGAACTACCTGTAACCTATGCTTTGGTGGTATCTGTCAGGCTCCAAAAACCTAAGAAAGATGTGATTAGACAGTCTTCTAAGCAGTTTCCTCCTATTGTTCCTCACCTATAGAGAGAAATATTGTCAAACTAAAGCAACCACTTGCACCATAAAACATAAACTCTGGGAACTATTAAGGAAGCGTCTTCGTCACCCTTTTTTCCTCACACAAAGCCTAAACTACACTGTGTCACTTCAATTAGTTCCACTAAAACCAAACCCTGATTATACTCTATGCCACAAATGACATATTACCCAAGCCAGTAATTTCAGGGAGTTCTGTTTCCAAAAAATGATTAAGGAAGAAAAGTAACACCTTTTCTTCTTCATTCCTATCCTCTTGAGATTAGCTCAACTGAGCCTCAGATACTGCAGAAGCCCCAACATTTATGCTCATTTAAATAACACACAGGACTACCATTTTATTATTTTTAAACAAAATCATAACAAAAAAAATAATTCCTTGGGAAGGTAATAAGTAACATTATTTATTTCACCATGGAGCGAAAATATTTCCCATAAATTCAGCTGCTAATTTTTAAAATCACAAGATATGAACAAACTCAGTTGGTTACCTATCCATATTGCTGAACTAACTACTACTGGTAGGTTACAGCCAAAGGTATAACTCAGGGGTAGACATTTTCAATAAAAAAACACCTGCATAAGAGTAATCATGAGCTGTACTCTGAAATAAGATACCATCTCATTTTTTGCCATTCAGGCAATATGTTAAAAAGAAATGGTGAATTCTCTAGCATGATTTATTTGATCATCTTGTTCTCCTGTCCTGGCTTCCAAAACAGAAAACCAGTCTTACTCCATGAAAACCATTATCTGAATCTGAAATAGTTACCAGGCTATACAAACATGTCACATACCTATGTTAATATCTCAAATTTTGCTCAAATAAGCATTTAACGAAGGCTTACGCTTTGGAAATCCTAAAACATAATTGCAATTTTACCTTTGAAGAAAGTGGGTAGAGATAAACCCATGACGGTCATTGGTAACTGGATTTCGGAATAATTTGCTTTTTGTTTGTGCTGTCACTATTGTTCCATCAGCTAAAGAGAACCGGTAGAGTGGAGTTTCAGCAATGCCTTGCATGTAAGCTGTTTAGGAAAAACAGATTTTTATTA
Source organism: Thermophis baileyi (assembly GCA_003457575.1). NCBI lineage: Eukaryota > Metazoa > Chordata > Lepidosauria > Squamata > Dipsadidae > Thermophis > Thermophis baileyi. Next base: position 259,727 of record QLTV01002845.1, on the reverse strand, counting down.
GAAGAGCACCTTCCTCTTGATATTTCATGTTACACAAATAGTGGCTTACAAAGTAAGATAGACATTTTAAAAGATCAAGTTTGGTGTCTAGTAACTTTTGCCTCAAATGCATACACATGAAAGACAACAACAACGAAAAATCTATATAGCTTCTGTGTGTGAATTTGTATATTGCGGGGGAAATGGCAATGTATATGTCAAAAGGTAAGAGAGCTAATCATTGTAATAATCATTACCTGCAGAAATAGAGACTCTCAATTGGAGGGGTTAGGATTTTATTAAAGCAAGCAGGAACTATTTCCATATGCCACCTCCCAGCAACCATTTTATGAACACAAAGCATCACCTTACAGTAGTGAGGAAATTCAATGGCAGCAAGATAGCAAGCAAGATCTTTTGAGTGTCTTATGCTTATCATCCCCTTCAGAGTGGAAGAAAGGCTTATTTCTCTATCATGCCTGACATAATTAGACATCAGTTGATACTTTATTTTTATATGAAAATACATGCTCCAATTAAAACTTCCAAGACAACGATTCACTGTATTTTTTTCAAATTGGCCCTAAAAATAAATATCACCCCTTTATTTTTAAAATTAACCCCTCAACAGCTTTCAAATTCCAGATTTTACCTTCCTGATAATGCCGCTTGTTTGACCAGGGCTGACCTTCATTTTGGCATAAAAATCTCTGAATGCAACGGCGGATTGTATCTTCAAATCCCGGTCTCATAGACCTTAAAGAATTTGTATCTATGTTAATAAGTTTACCTGCCAAATAGAAAAAGAAACTATTGGGAATTACCTTGATATATTTATACTTAATTAACTGAATGTTGTGTTAGTAGAATTTATAAAAATATGCATTGTAATGTTATTAAAAAACAAAAGCATAGAACCTTAATTGAATAAAATACTGGAAATAAGTAAAGAATATCAACAGAATAAAACTTATTCATACTTTTTATTAATCTAAAAGAATGGATGCCAGTTGCAATTCTGGAGAAAATATATTCCATAATTTAGGAGCAATATAGAACAAATCTCCCAATGATCCTTAGGTGAACTAGTTCATATAATCAGACAGACAGTTCCTTCAATGAGTCCTAAACAGTTTAAGGTTTGAAACAAACAATTTCAGTTCAGCCAGAAAACAATAGGCAAATATTGCAAACTGGAAGCACTACAAGAAAAACATTCCGAAATCATAATTTCCTTGTAGGCTCCAGCCTTGTGCAGAATGCAGCAGTGAGGGCAGTTAATGGTGCCAGTTAGTTGGCACATATGACATCATTACTCTATGATGTGCATTGGTTATCAGTTTGCTTCTGGGTGTAATTCAAGATGCTGGTAGTCACCTTTAAAGCTTTATATGACTTGAGCCAGGTTACTTATATGACCATCTCACCGTGGTTGTCTCAATCTAATCTAGCAGGAGGCACATTCTACCTACTGTTGGCCAAGAGGTGCATGCTTAGCAGGGCCTTGAAAAAATGCCTTTTTTGCCATCGCATCTGCCCTCTGAAACATCATCTTTTGTAAGATTAGGTTGGTCCCCACCAGGGGTGAAATTCGACCGGTTTGGACCGGATCACGGGTAGCGGTAGCGGCGATTTGAAGTGGTTCGCTGAACTGGTAAAAACCACACCTGGTTGGCCCTGCCCACCCCCGCCCGTTCACCGCTCACCCCTTCCGCTCTGTGTGTATGCCCGAGAAGGAGGAGAAGACCTGGCCGAACTTTTCTTCCTCCCTTCGCAGCGAAGGGAAGGGAGCCTGCTTGGAAGGGAGCTGTAGCAGCCTGCCTGTCCCTTTAAGGTACTTCCCCGGGAGGGAGGGGGCCAGGGGGGGACCATAAAGGGAGCAGCAGCTCCGCTGTGAATGTGCAGCAGCTCAGCTGTGAATGGAAGTTCGGAAGTTCGGCTTCTCTCTGCCACAGCATTCAACGTTAAATGCTGCAGCAGAGAGAATCCGAACTTTTCTTCCTCCATTCACAGTGGAGCTGCTGCAGCCTGTCCCTTTAAGGTAGTCCCCGGGAGGGAGGGGGCCAGGGGGGACCATAAAGGGAGCAGCAGCTCCACTGTGAATGGAGAGAGAAAAGTTCAGCTTCTCTCTGCCACAGCATTCAACGTGACTGCTTCTCTCCTCCTTCTCGGGCTCATACACACAGAGCAAACATGAGAAGGAGACCAGAAGCAGCCAGATTGAATGCTAGAAGACTTGGCCGAACTTTTCTGTCAGATCTGTGGGCGTGGCTTGATGGGCGTGGCTTGGTAGGGTGGTGCTGCCCCACCTTGCCGTGATGTCAAGTTGGCCACGCCCACTCATGATCCCCACACCAAGCCACGCCCACAGAACCGGTAGGGAAAAAATCTGAATGTCACCCCTGGCCCCCACCCTCATTGCTGCTTTAGGTTTTTGGGCAAGATTTCAGAAGTGGCTTACCATTGCGCCTTTCCTAGGCTTAAGGGAGAGTCACTGGCCCAACACCACCCAACTAGCTTTGTGCCTAAGATAGGACTAAAATGCACAGTCTCCTGTTTTCTAACTGATGGCCCAACCCCTACACCAAAGTAGCTCTCATTTTATTTTTATTTTTTCTTATTTTAGCAATTGCACTTTTTATTTAAAGTTGTGTGCCACCCAGACTCATGTATGTCAGATGGGCAGCCATATAAATTGAATGAATTCATAAATAAATAATATGCTTGAGGGCAATTAGTAACACAATCTTATTCCTAGAGTTTGCATTAAACAATGTATTTGATGGGTTTTTCAAGTAGAATTCTCACCTGACAGATCATGCCTAGTAACAAAGCTCTCTGTGTTTAGAGAAAATACCCTCTCTACTGTAGAGATACGACGCGCGACACATATCATACAGGACTGCAAATCTGAAATACAAAATATTTTATGACATATTTAAAATGATGTAAAACGCTAGCCATTCAATATGTGAGATATGCCGCAGTATAAATGAATGGAATACATTTAAATAAGTGGATGATTTGCCATTACCTTCCCCTTCTTCTAGCATAGCTCTTGGTTGTGATAAAGCAAAACACTGCATGGTTTCAAATCTTTGATGCAATTCCTGACTGCTTCCTATATCTTCTAGAAGTTCATTTAATGGTTTCACCATCATACGACAATTAAATGTGTGACTTTTCTGTCTCGGTGCTTCGTTGGTCCAAGAAACTCCATTCACTAAAAAAAAAAAAGTAATAGAACGTCTCATTAAGTTGTTGGAAAAAGAACGACGACTTTAATTCTGTATTTATCCAGCTACACTGGCTATTTAGAACTGAGGAGGGTTAGGGTTAGGGCATGCTATTTTATGTAACATTTATGTACTGCTTAAGAATTATCCACAAAAGAAAAAAAAAACTAATTTAATGCATGGGATAGCATGTATCAGGCAGGCAAAAACCAAAATGTGCTATAAATATATTAAAGGGTGGAAGAAGATAGAGGATTCTTCTAATATCAACCACCAGTGTTTGCAACATGAACTTATTTATTTATATCCCACCTTTATTATTTTTACAACTGAAAGCTGTGAACATATCCAACACACTTTCCTCATCCTATTTCCCCACAACAATAATCCTGTGTGGTGAGCTGGGTTGAGATAAAGTGACTGGCCTAAGGTCACCCTGCTGGCTTTCATGGCTAAGGTGGGACTAGAACTCACAGTCTCCTACTTTCTAGCCTGGTGCCTTAACCACTAGACCAAGGGTGTCAAACTCACGGCCCGCGGGCCGGATGCGTCACACGCTGGCCATGCCCACCCCCATTTTAGCGAAGGGGGAGGGAATAGCGATATGTCACATGACGACAATGTGACGACACGAGTTTGTCACTCCTGAACTAGACCAAACTAGTTTTTTTGCACTTGAACAATGAAAGCTGGAAAGACAATCAAGCAGTAGTCTCACTCCAACTATTCCCATTTCTATTCTGGATTCCCTAAATGTTATCAGTACTGTCAATCATACACAAGAATGCTAATTTGCAAGCATATTAAGACATGCACTGCCACGATTTTGCTGGGATCATTATGGTGCAGGAGATTTAAGTCCAGGTGTCTTTGCCATCAAGTGAATCATTTCTGGGAATTAGAGCGATATACTGTATGAAAACCTAACTCTAATAGAACTAATAAACTGAACTTGCATCTTTTCACACACAATATTTTATTATGATTAACATTGAGATTTAACCAAATTTACTTAAAACATTAAGATGGGGTAATAGACTTCTATTACAAAAAATAAATTTTGATAGATATTATGTTCAGAAAAATTTGGTAAAAATGAAAGTTGGTATTTTAACAGAATCCATATAATAGTATATTTTAAATAAACTGAACAGCAATACTTCAATTTCCATTAACAGAGAATAGCATGTGTTTACATATATTCTTTGTTTTTCTATAACAGCTCAAGGCATTTTACATGAAGGAATCCCCTAATCTCACAACAACCCTGTGAGGCGGGCTGAGAAAATGTATATATATGGGATAACAATTTAAATTACCATATTTTTCGGAGTATAAGACGCTCCAAAGTATAAGAGGCACCTAGTTTTTGAGGAGGAAAACAAGAAAAAAAAATCTGCCTCTGCCTCACAGCAATTTGCCTCACCGCAAACAGCAAACAGTACAGATGATATACACTATTTGCTGTGCATGTGTGCCTGACCCATAGAAATAGCAAAGAATTGGAGAAATGTACATAATGGCAGTATATTAATGCCAGAAAGTTTTCTTAAATGTAGTCACACTAACTCCTCCCAATTATTTAAATAGATCTACTCCAAACATGACTAAGTCAGGGTTTAACTCAGCTGCCTTATTTTAATACTACAACAGGACACTGTTACATTTCAGATTATTACTTGTACAGATGCTGTTAAAATTGATGTGGCAAAATAAAATTCTGCCTCTGCCTCCCAGCAATTTGCCTCCTTGCAGTTTTAGTTTCACTTTCATTTTAGCACTGCTGCCTGCCTGCAGCCTGAATCAGCTGATGGTCAGGAAGCTGATAATCAGTTGCTAGTGCTATTCAGGCTCTGTTCTGTTTTCTGCAAGGAGGTAAATTGCTGGGAGGCAGAGGCCAATGGGTGGGGGTGGCTGGGTGGGGCTACATTCGGTGTATAAGACGCACCCAAGTTTTCACCCTCTTTTTGGGGGTAAAAAGGAGCGTCTTATATTCCGTACATACACCATCTTTTTCAAGAAGTTACAAAGACCCAAGTATAATTTGGTTAAATACTGAATTTTGCTGAAAACTCTTCATATTAAGGTACAATGTGAATGAAAATTTAAAGAAGTACTTTAAAGTTAATACTGTAGTTTAAACTTAAACATAAAAGATTTTTTTTTTTAGAAAAGGTCAATTTTGCACATTTGACATACTAAGTGATTATGAAAAGTTTTCTTACCTGCAGATTTGGGTAAATTTTTTAGAAAATCTTTCCGATCTTCCTCATGTAAGATACTGTAAACACTTGTATTAACCAGGTCCTCTTGTTTATATTGTAAATACTGAGTGACATTTTCAGATACAAATACAATGTTTCCGTCCCTATTTACTACAAATAAGAAGCCATCTAATGCCTAGAAATAAAGTTATGGAAAGCTAGTATTGAGGCATTTAAACACACATATATATTAACAGTTATTATGTACTGAAATAAACATCAGTGTTGCTGATGATGTTACCTGGTTTGGTAATGAAACATCGGCAAGAAAACAACCAAGCTCAGAGAGCACGAAGAACCCCACAGTTCAACCAAGAACTGTTACAAATATTTTCTGCTATCAGTATTTTATAATCCTATACTTAGCAACACAACGTCTATTGTATTCACTTATAATCCTATACTTGCATTGTGTGTATACACAGCATATGCCTCCTAGTTGATAGGATGTGGGCAAGCTTATATTTGCTTACAACATAGTCTCTTAATTCTAGCTTGGATAGATTAGCAGGAGCATCCTTGGAGTAAAACTGAACTTTCATTATCCTTGCACGATGCTGGCCAAAATGTGTCAAAATAGACCAGTATTGTCCTTGTTTTTATCAGGAACGCTGCAGTCTGGCATGAAAATGATTACATCTGAAAACCTGGTCAATATTTTCTTTCTCTTATTTGAAAACATTACATGAAAGCCTTGATTAATCAAAGGGATAATGGACAGCAAAGTATCTCTGGGCCAATCTGATGACATCCATGCCATATAGAGGGCTATATTATGCAATGTAAATGAAATAAGCCTAAAAGGGCAGGGAATTAATGCATTAAAGAAAAATTAGATATGTTTTATATCTTGGAAACGAAGAAAAAGAGGAAAGAATGTAACTGAGTTGAATGGTCTGATCTTGTGTGAGAATATCTGTAGGGAAGTGAATGTGTAGATTTAATTATGAATAAAAGAATGAAAAGATACGTCATGAAGTATCAATAAGTTATCATGGATGCATACGAAAGCCAGAATCCACAGATGATAAAGATTGCATGTTACACTCCAGTGAATGGTGACAATGGATAACTGAAGATGAGACAGGAGGAAAAATTGTGTAGCATTCTGAATGAATGTGATACAGGAGATTGGGTCATACAGAGAGAATGAATAAGGATCAAACTGTAAAACATACATAAAGGAACAGCAAATGCTTTGAGAGGTATGGGATGATGTAGAAAGTCATGGATGGATGGAGTTGATGAGGTCTTCATAAAGAGGAAGATGAAAAGTTTAAAGAACAAAGAGCAATATATAAAGCAGTATGTGGATGTGATGAAAGGAACAATGCCTATAAAAACAAAAAGGAATGAAGACGTACAGGTAGTCCGCGACTTACGAATGTAATTGAGCCCAGAATTGTGGTCCTAAGTCGTGCCGGTTGTTACCTTATTTTACGACCTTTTTTGCACAGTGAATTGCCACAGTTAAGTGATTGTGTTGGTCATTAAGCAAATCCATTGTCTGCTATGGGCGGGTTTTTTCTGCCAGAAACTGGAAGTAAACACCAGTTTTCAGAATAAAAAAAAAGTTGTAAATCTTGGTCATGTGAAACCACAGGGACTGTCAGAATTTTGAATCCAGGTCATAAGTAGCCTTGGGGAGGTCTCTTGTAATTTGAACAGTTGCTAAGCAACCAGTTGTTAAGTTCAGAACCATCTATATCATGGGTGTCAAACTCGCCGCGTCACGCTGTCACATGACATATCATGATGCTTTTTCCCTTTGCAGAGCTGGGGTGGGTGTGGCCTGCGCGTCATGCATCTGGCCCACAGGCCACCAGTTTGACATCCCTGATCTATATAATAAATTGTTTTGTGATAAATTACTTTTAGTTATTTCTATTCTTTTTCTGAACTTATACTTTTCATTTAAATGAAATAAAGGGAGGTGGGTGGCTCAAAATGCAAAAACTACAGTGTTTCCCCAAAAATAAGACAGGGTTACCGTATTTTCTTTTGACCCCCGAAATGAGCGCTTGGCCTTATTTTTTTGGGGGGGGGGTTAGGTGCAGGAGGTGGCGAGTGCGATCACCTCATGGCTGCTCGGCCCCTTAACCTTGGCCCGTGTATCAGCTGATCCAGCGAGGGCTGGAAGTTCTGTCTCTCCAGGTGCCTGGAGACATTTCCAGCGCACTCTTGCTAGCCCCAGCTCTGCCCACAGCGCTAGGCAACCTTACAGCTAAGGGCTCCTCTGTTCCGCAGCTCACCTTGTCTCTGTCTCTCTCTCTCTCTCATTCTCTCTCTCACACAGACGTTTGATCGCTTGAAAGGGACAGGCTGCACTTTGCTTCTATCGTAAGCACGTGCTTCCCACAATCGCCTGTCCTTTTCTCAAGCAGCAGCAGCCAGGTAGAGGGGGGGGGCGATTCCGACGGGCCGCATGGCTTTCTGCCTCATTGTAGCAGGAGCCTAAGCAACATCCACGGAGTGCAAGCCGTGGTCGCCGCTTGCTCCATAGTCACAAGGTGAGTTGCGGAGCAGAGGGGTCCTCGGCTGCAAGGTTACTTAGCGCTGTGGGCAGAGCTGGGGCTAGCAAGAGTGCACTGGAAATATCTCCAGGCACCCGGAGAGACAGAATTCCCGGCCCTCGCTCGATCAGCTGATCAGCTGGGCCGTGGTTAAGGGGCCAGCAGCCTTGAAATGACCAGGGAAGGGAAGGGCTGCCTCCTGTACTGGCCATGCCCACCCCTTCACTAGGGCTTATTTTCGGGGGAGGGCGTATATTTACGCCCACCCCAAAAATCAGGCTTGGCCTTATTTTCAGGACATGTCGTATTTTCGGGGAAACACGGTAAATAAATAAATATTTCTTTGGCTTAATTGCAGGATCCAATCTGGGTCAGTCACTGGGACCAGAAGTTTAGTATTCCAAGCTTTCGGACTCATTCTGGAGCCCATCCTCAGGAACTTCTCTCCCATCAGAGTATGTGCTTTGGGCTATTTTATGCATAGTATTTATTTGTGCCTGGTTGTGTGTGGCTTTTTAGTTCTTGATTGGGGTGTTGAGGGCCAGTTATTAAGTCGCTGGCTGGTTGTTTCTTTGTGGTGCCAAGTCCTCAACTCCTAAGTACCTGATAAGCTGGTGGTAAATCAGCACTCATGTTGACTGACAAGGGGCCCATTTCCCAGGCTTCAATCATTTCCCTGGCTATTTTTTATCTGCTCAGCCAACAATCTTAGTAGCTGGGAATTTGAACATATGTCCTTGTTCATTGTCATTGCTATTTCCTATCCTTTTCCTGGGGTCTTTGTAACAATGCTCACTCTGAACAGGAATAACATGGTGGATATGTATGCATATGTACATGTAAATAATCCTATTCTTACTTATTCATTTCACTAAAATCAATGGACTTGTACCATAAAAGGGTACTAAGAATTACAATCTAAGTGGGAACAGAATAGTATTGATTTTGCTCTTGAAAAATTATTATTAGAAGCAATGCCCAACTCAATCTCTCATTTCCAAACCTGATGTCCTCCAATACGTTCAAAAAAGGTGGACCAAAAGTCATGCTAACTCAGAATTACATGTTTTACAGTCCACATATCATGTAGACATCACACTAGGAAAAGGGTACATAACTCATTTTCTAGGAATTGAGAAGGAATCTCAATTTTTACAGTTTTTGAACTGTAAAAATATTGAGAGCTGATAGAATCTTCTGAACATGGCTATTTGACAACTACAAATATAGTAACAAACATAGAGCTTTCTGCTGTGCTAATGATTCCACAGAATTGAGCTATACTAAAAGTATGTCCCAAAGGTGTTTTTTCAAGAGGCAACTGGACTTTCTGGTTTTTCTTTGAAGACGTTTCGCTTCTCATCCAAGAAGTTTCTTCAGCTCTGACTGGATGGTGGGGTTTCTTCTTGAAAAAGCAACTTTGGGACAACCATGACCTGGATGACTGAGAATCTCCATAGACATATCCTAACCGTACTAACACTATATACTTGCCTGTAAGAGGAGTGGTCCCAGTGAATCTTTATCAATAACACCCTGTCCAGTTGAAGATACATCTGCCTTCTGAACATCATCATCAGTAGATGCTGTTTTTCCTGAAATTGAAAAGCAAGTCTTGAAAAAGATAGTACTATATATGTAAGCATGCCACTGGATATATACAGATTTAACTGTTACTATTTATTATTAAAATGCTTAAAAATAGAGGAGGAAAGCTTCCTCGGTGACATAGAAAATATAAATGAAGCTTAATCATGACATTTTTTGATAATGAAGTAAAAGATAAAGGAGACCCTGCGGATTTTATTCTGTTAGTCATTGTCAACTATAATGGACGGTGCTCATCTCCATTTCAAGGCCATTGAGCCAGCACTGTACGAAGATATTTCCGCAGTCATGTGGCCAGCATGATGTCACGGAGCACTGTTACCTTCCCACTGAAGTGGTACCTATTTATCTACTCGCATTTGCATGCTTTCAAACTGCTAGGTTGGCAGGAGTGGGGCAAGGATGGGAGTTCACTCCGTCCTGTGGCACTCAGGTCTTGAACCTGGGCTGCCGGCTTTCCAGCCAACAAGCCCAGCATCCTAACTGCTGAGCCGCCGCACCTTGATAATGAAGACTGGGTAAGTATTTAAATGAGAAGAAACAATCCAGAATTGTGTTATGATAGCTTGAGGAGAGAGCCATAGGTCTACCTATTTCTTCCATGACCTCTTTTATGTTCTTTACTTTCTCCCTTCACAACAATAAAATGATTGTGGAAATGATTTAAATGGTTCCTTCCAGCTCTTGATTCTATGGCAGTATGACTTGGCTCTTCTATCATACATGCTAGTCCATGTATGATATGCCATACGCTAAATAAGTAAATAAAATGACTTGGATCTAACCAATCTGTAATTTTACTGACTCTAATACAATGTAATAAATGTAAATTTATGATTCTTTTAGTAAAACATTAGTCAATCCTTCAGTTATTTTATTTGTGGTATCCATGTTGTTAATGTTAGCTTAAGCAGCCAAATATTTAACAGAAAATAAAATGTATCTCTTGTTTTAAAGCTAAAGTCAGACTCGTGTCTACATGATTTTTAGATAAAAGGGGATATTTTTATATAGATTAAGAATCAGTCTTGCCTTGTTCCTTTATCTGACGTATCTGTCGAACTGTTTCCTTTAAAATTGCACATTTATCTGGTTTCACATTGAAATGATCAATGTCACTCAAATTAGCAGATATCAACTCAGCCAGTTCTTCAATATATTTACTTTCCTGCTCACGTCGCCGCTTCTCTCCACTGCATACAAGACTTAAAGAGAGAGAAAGATACAGAGGTTTTATGGGATTAAGGCTTCTGGTCATATGATTTCCTTTTATAAAATATATTAATCAAACTGCTAAATTAAAAGTGGTTTTGATTTTATTACCCTAGCCAAAATATACACAAAGTATAAATGTATTAAGTAACTTCAATTCAGTAAGTCAAATCTAATCCTTTGGAAATGAAACACCCACCCCCCCATGGCCACATTGATATTTTCCAACTGGCTGTCAAGAGGCTAAATGTTACACTGTTTTTGAGGAAAACTGATTTCTGAGTAGGAATTTACAACGTTTTTCAAGGTTGAATAAAAAATCAATACAAGAATGCAAATGAAGGGAGAGAGGGAGAGGGAGAGGGAGAGGTGGGGTCTACTACTGGCTTTTCTCAATTCTCAGTTTGCTTCAACTCTCTAGTATATAATCCCAACAGATTATCCTTGTAGAATCAAGTCCTTGACAGAAAAATGCCTGGTCCTACTCTATTGAATTAAACATGTACCTGATTTACCATGTTTCCAAAAAAATACGACCTACCCTGAAAATAAGCCCCAGCCTGCTTTTTATGTACGCCTTATAAGCCCTAACCCAAAAATAAGCCCTAGTGAAGGGGGTGGACGTGATCAGCATAGGGGGCGGTGTGGGCCGACAGTGTCTGGCAGCAGCCACAGCCTGTGTAGCACAGGTGAATTGAGTACCTCTGTAAGCAGCAGGCGGAGGCAGACGCGGGGGGAGGCAGGTGATCTGGATGTGCCGGGTGGGCTGCGGGAAAGCTGAGCATTGGTGGGCCAGGGTAGCAGGTGGCTACGGGAGGCTCATCTTTGCGTCTCTTGGCTTGCCTGCAGCCCGCGCGGCGCATTAGGATTGCCTGCCTTCCACTCCACGTGTCGGGATCACCTGTCTTCCACTCTGTGCCTTCTGCTCTGTGCAGCCCGAGTGTGCCGACCAAGGGACCGGCAGGCTGCAGCTGCTGCCAGTTACAGTCGGTCCCCATGCATTTGCCACCTCTTGTGTGTGTGCCGGGGGCGGGGCGCCCAGGGCGGATCACTCTGAAATCATGTTTCCCTGAAAATAAACCCTAGTGCTTATTTTGGGGGCCCAAAAAAATAAGACCGGGTCTTATTTTTGGGAAAACATGGTATATACTTAATAATCTCTTCCTCCTCCTAAATAATTTTTTTTCTTGCAATACTATGGGTTTACCTCATTTCAACATTTTAAGTATGCTATCAACTGAATTCTAATCTAAATATTAACTCAATTTTAAATTCTGAAATTACCATACATTATTTGTAAATGTTCTATAGTAACACTATTTAAAAAACTTTGAAATACTTTACCCTGGTCCTGTGATATCACATGGTTTGCGTTTTCTTGAGTCACTGTTCATACTGTCCAAGATGTTCTCTCCTAATCCACTCATTCTGATCATGCATCAGCAGCTGAAACCATCAAGGAATACAGTAATTAAGTTTAAAATTTTGCCTAAGAAAAAAGGTAAACATTCGGAAAAACATTCCAGAATGACAAGATTGTGAAGGACTGATGATCATGTACTTTAATGGCTTTCAGTTTATTCATCCACTGATGTTTTAAAACTCAACTTTCAATCCTTTTTCCTTTCTTCAACTTTCTGTTTTCCTGAATAATCAGATTACTTGATGCCCCCAAGTCTAGGGACATCCTGAGGACTGTAAAAAACGTAAAGAAATTCACCACAGACATCAAAGGATATAGACTCATGGTGGTTTACAATGACAATCAATAATAAAGCATCCACAATGTATCTAACATGTAAACTATCCATGGTAAAAATATAAAAAAACAGCTGGAAAAAGCTTAGCGGCTGCTTCTTCTTCCTGCTTCTGCTCCTCCTCCTCATATACCAGAAATTTAAGATAACAATCTCCTCTGTTACCTAACAGGTATTCTCTCTGTCTCAATAAGGGCACCACACTCTGCTACAGATTCAAAACACAGGTGCAATGTACTTTGGGCAGCGACACACAAGCACAGATAGGCCCCCCCGTAATTGAGCATTTTGTATGCACTGCAGCCTTCAAGGGATGCACTTGCAAAGTGATGAAGGCATGAGTTACCAGAACAAAATCCTCATTATCCAGGTACCCCTCCAACTGTTGCCCTTTCCATTTTTGCCAGTGAATGTTACCAGAGCTTCAGGTAAGTTCAACTGCTACATAATCTACCCTTAAGTCAGTGGTTCTCAACCTTCCTAATGCCGTGACCCCCGCCCCGCCGCCGTGACCCCTGCCCCGCCCCCTCCCCACGCGTGCACATTGCCAGTCACCAAGATGGCGGGCTAGAGCACACTTAGGCGACCCCTGTGAAAGGGTCATTCGACCCCCAAAGAGGTCACGACCCACAGGTTGAGAACCGCTGCCTTAAGTGGATAAAGACATTAACATTTGATTCTTCTTTTATAGATTTCATAACCAAAATCATCTAACATATGACATACCCGTGTAAGGCCACATCACATTAGGAATTAGCCTGAGTCTATCAGTTCAAAACCTGAAGTGTGTATGTGTACGTGTATGTGTATATGTGTATGTATAAAATCTACGAAACTTTAAAGATAGGTTGATATGGTACTTTGGTACTTACATTATGGGTTAGATATTAATACTATGGTGAAACAATGGTATTATCTAACTCATTATATAAGTACCGAAGTATATCAATCTATCTTTAAAGTTGTTTGAAGGAAATTAAAGGTTAACATGTTAATGTTTTGTTAAAATATATCCAAAAAATTTGGAATCTTTTAATCTATGAAGAACTTAGAACGTATTGTGCCTGAACTGTGCCAAAAAAGGTGATTGCTTATTCATGGAAGAATGCTTGTATCCCACAGTATAAATGCTGGCTTAATGAAATTTGCCAACATTAGCCTTCGTATGAGCTTCTTATTGACAGGGACAATACAATTCCAGTCTTATAGTCTAGGTGAAAATTTTAAATTCAAATGTTTAAAAAAACTGAATTGCAATGCGAAGAAAATTACATAATCTTAGCAATCTGATATCTATATTTAGACGTAGGGAGGGGGAGGGAGAGAGAGAGATTCTGATACATTAATGTTGTATATGCTAAGCAGGCCTGCAGTCTCAGACTATTATCTATTAGCCCAAAACCCCCATGGTTTAGAGGCTTACCACATAATGAAAAAAATGAATTCTCATTCACTTTTTTAAAAAGATTGATGGGAAACACAGAGGAATGATTGTCATTTTTAATGCAGAATCAACTTCCTTCATGTATAAAACCATTGAAAGAAGTCAGTGAGATTTTCAAACTTCAGTGTTATCAATGTGCTTGTGATACACATTTCTCTGACTATTGAACTCTTATATAGGTGTGTAGATCCAGTTTTCAGATAAATAGTATAGACAATCTGAAACTTAATTGGTAAAATGAAGCACAGCAGTTCATTGGGGAACTGACCAATAACCCCAGCAACAGGCAACAATTTCTGAATGGAATCCTAGACTTCTGCTATTTGGAAGAGAACACCTGATTTATTTCATTCATATTTCAAATATTTTAGTTGGAAACATAGATAGAATACAGAATAACAAGTTGGAAAGGATCTTGGAGGTCTTCTAGTCCAAAACTCTGCTCAACCTATACCATTCCAGACAAATGTTGTCCAATCTCTTCTTAAAAACCTCCAGTGATGGAACACCCACAGATTAATTGTGGATAATTGTGGGTGGCATTTCTTGCTGATATTTTTCTTTACAATGTTATATAAAGTTCTAATAAAATTAGGTTTAAACATAATTAATACACACAACCATCAATAATTTTTTTTAAAGAAAAACAAATTGTGAGTCTCATGCGTGCCACTAGATGGCAGATCAACATTAAAGAACTAGACAACTGCCATTTAAAAGGACAGAAAATCACTAAAGGGCAGGCTTTTCAATAAGAAAAAGCAAAATTAAGTATCTTGGTCATGCAAAAAACACATGTCAGCCGTATTAGAGCATCAGCTTACGCTTTTTATGTGGCATGTAATGTCTCATATGCATGATTTTTTATAACAAAACTCAAATCTTGAAGCAGAAGTTCAGATGGCAGTATTTCTTTCTCACACAACTCCATTTCTAAAGAGGCACTACAAACTTGCCAGGGAGAGACAGGAAGTATAAAAAAAAAACACCCCAAGATAAAGGGAATGAGAAAAGCTCAGGAAATATGTGGACAAAGAAATATATCAAAAACCCACAAGCATTTTACTTTGCCAAATAAACTGCCCCAATGTCTTTTTTAAAAAGTCAAATTTTGTATAGCATTTGTATAGCATAAACATAAAACAATATTAGCAGTATACTAAGCTCCTAAATAAAAAGCTACCGTATTTCAGCTTGGACAAGAATAACTTTCCCAGAAGAAAAATGTACAATGAATATTGCCTTTGAAAATTACATGGTTCAATTGTTAATAACAGAAAATTAGTCCGTCTTCTCTGTATTATACTAAGCTGCTTTCTCTTTCTTTCAAATATAGTTCAAGGATGAGAACATTTAAATAAAGGTTAGTAACTCTAATTCTACTTGTTCATCATAGTAATTGTTACAGGCTGAAATAAAAAACATCTTACAAGAAACTAGATAGATCACTATGCAATAGAGAAAAGATACTTTAAAATAAAATTTTAAAAAAGCTGACAGACTTACCCTAACAACAGTGCTGTCCCATCTTACATCATTTCCCATTATTATTTTTTTGTTTTGCAATGTCATTATGCCATCAATTTGCCTAGGAAGACCCTATGCTGAAAATGTTTAATGACATTAACTTCTTTGTGCTACAAGACACTGTCACTACAATGCCAATTAGCCAAAGTGTTATTAATGCAAAAAAGTATTCATTAAAAAATACAATAATGGCTCACAGAAATAAGGATGTAGTTGCTTCATTTTTTTCTGCATGTGTTTGGAGTTATCTACCTGTGTTTTCCCGAAAATAAGACTGGGTCTTATTTCCAAAATAAGCACTAGGGCAGTGATGGCGAACCTTTTTTGGTCCGCGTGCCAAAAGGGTGTGTGTGCGCGCGCGCTAGCGCATGCCCACACCCATTCCCTCCCCCCACGCATGCGCACAACGCCCCCACGCTGCCCTTCAGGAAGCTTCCTGAAGCCTCCGGAGTGCAAAAAACAGCCCAACGGCAAACCGGAAGTGCGTTTTTCCAAACTTCCGGTTTGCCCGTTGGGCCGTTTTTTGCACTCCAGGCTTCAGGAAGCTTCCCTGAAGCCTCCGGAGTGCAAAAAACGGCCCAACAGCAAACTGGAAGTGCGTTTTTCTGAACTTCCGGTTTTTCCCGTTGGGCCGTTTTTCGCATTCCGGGGCTTCAGGAAGCTTCCCTGAAGCCTCCGGAGGGCAAAACGGCCTTCCCCAAGGCCGAAAATCAGCTGGCCAGCGCGCACATGCGCGCTGGAGCTGACATAGGGCAACGCCTCGCGTGCCCTCTGATATGGCTCCGCGTGCCATAGGTTCGCCATCACTGCACTAGGGCTTTGGGGGGGGTTGTCTTATTTTTTCCCCATGTACGGAAAGCCCACTTCTTTTGCTTGCTCATGGCGGGGCAGGAAACCGGGTGGCACGCCAGTGCCGTCGCCATGAGGCAGGGGGGTAGAGCTGCCCCACGTGCCCTGCTTACATCAGGGACCCTGCAGCCAGGCCACCCACGTCCTGACACCTGCCTCACCTTGCAGTCACGGCACCAACACACCGCTCGGCCTCCTGCTCCATTGCAGCCGCGAGCAAGCAGAAGTGGGCCGGTGGTCAGGCTCCTGTTGCACATGGCGGTTGTTGCACATGGCTACCGCTGCAAAGCAGGTGTTAGGGCATTGATGGCCTGGCTTCGGGGGCCCTGAGGTAAGCCGGTGCAAGGCACACGGGGCAGCTCCACCATCACCCTGCCTTGCCTTGTGGCTGCAGCACCGCAAGCAAGTAGACAGAATGGGCGGGTGGGTGGCGGCGCAGGCTCTTAAGTGGGGCTTATTTTGGGGGTAGGGCTTATATTAGGCGCACATATAAAACATGCTAGGGCTTTTTTTCAGGATAGGTCTTATCTTAGGCGAAACAGGGTATGTTACTAAAACTCTCATTGTCATGACCTTTAACTGGGCAAAACAGTGCATCATATGACAAGCATTTTTTAATGCAAGTATCTTAAATTGGCTAACCTACAGAACATTCCCAAGGGAATGAAATTTGGATAGGTTTTTGCTGCTTTAGTGCTACTGGCTGCTGCTGGATTGATCTTCGTTTTCAACATTCTGTGACAGTTTCCCAGCCAGTCTTGCAATCCTTCATTCCCAACAGAAGCCATTTATCTGAAGGAAGGGAAGGGAAGGGAAGGGAAGGGAAGGGAAGGGAAGGGAAGGGAAGGGAAGGGAAGGGAAGGGAAGGGAAGGGAAGGGAAGGGAAGGGAAGGGAAGGGAAGGGAGGATTTCTGCTGCTCCATGCTAACTTTCCACAAGGAATGGGAAAGCTTTTTTTGCTTTCACATTTCCATGAAATACTAAAACAAACTGTGCAAACTTTATTTTTAAAAATCTGGGTAACCTGTGCTTCATTGAGTTATTCTTAATTTTTTTACCTAAACAGAGAAATAAAGAATTAATCCAAATTCACTTAACAACCATATTACTAATTTAACAACTGCAATGATTCACTTAACAATTATGCCAAGAAAGGACTAAAACGGGGCAAAATTCATTTAACAACTGTCTCATTTAGCAACAGAAATTTTGGCCTTAGTTGTGGTTTTAAGTCAAGAACTACTTATATGTATCAAACTCTGCTAGGAGTACAATAAGTTTGATTAAGCATTCTTTAAAGTTTTTAAAAGAATAAGAAAGTACTTTTAATACATACATGATATGCATTGAATACGTAATACAAGTAGTCCTCAACTACCTGCAACGGATGCTGCAATGGTCCTAAGTGTGAAAGATGGTCATAAGTCACTTTTTTCAGTGCCATTGTATCTTTGAAAAGTCACTAATCAAACTGTTGTAAGTTGAGGACTACCTCTATAAGAGTAAAACTAAACTATAGGAAGCTATGATAACGTATATGGAATTATTATTATTATTATTATTATTATTATTATTATTATTATTTTAACTGATATGGGTGACATCTTTCAATAAAAGGTACTTTGAAAAATGCATTTTTCTAGCAGCAGTCTTCACTGGTGATATTCCAAACACAAATCAGCTTGGTGTCAGTCCTTATGATTTAAGGGTTGGCACTTAGCTCTTGTTTCTGGAATGGCTTCCAGAAGAGGCACAAGACTGGGGCAGAAGTGGTATTCAGCAGGTTCTGACCAGTTCTGGAGAACCGGTAGTGGAAATTTTGAGTAGTTCGGAGAACCGGTAAATACCACCTCTGACTGGCCCCACCCCCATCTATTCTCTGCCTCCCGAGTCCCAGCTGATCGGGAGGAAATGGGGATTTTGCAGTAACCTTCCCCTGGAGTGGGGAGGGAATGGAGAGTTTACAGTATCCTTCCTCTGCCACGCTCACCAAGCCATGCCCACGAAGGCATGCCACGCCCACCAAGCCACGCCCACAGAACACAGTAAAAAAAATTGAATCCCACTACTGGACTGGCACAATATTTCTAGTTCTTCTTGCTCCTTGTGATACTATGGACTTATTTATAGTATATCACTGTCTCACTCAAATGGTACACAAGTGACTGCACCCTGTTGACAGACTTCTAGTTCTCAATTTAAGTTTTTAAGTAATCTTTAGAGCAGTGCTGAAGATACTGCTTCAGTATTTACATATAATCTTAATATTTAATCCCCAATCAAAGGCATCATAGAATAAAATAGACTAGAATGTAGAATAAAAAGAGGCCAGGGCAAAAAGGTAGTTCTTAATTTCTATGATTATTTAAAGGTGATGCATTTGGAATAACTTGCTGAAATTTTCAGACAGTACTGAGATCAAATTTTGCTAGATGGAAAAACCTAAAAATTGTTGAATTGACCTTGCTGTAAAAGAAATTTCCTTAATTCTAAAAGGTAAAATTTAACAGCTGGCAAACTCTTTCTCCTAAATGGAAAGCTCAACAGTTCAAAATATAATAATAACCGTCCTGTGGCATTTCAAATATGGACTAGTTTATTTTTAGTGTCTTTTTTTTTAAATGTGCTTTATTGGATGTATTAGGCTAATGAGATAATCAGAAAATATGTGCTTCCAGTAAAAAAAAACCTCAATGGAATGGAACTATAGGAAATCTGTCACCACAGCAGGTGTACAATGCATTATTTTACAAATAGGAAACCCAGGAAGACTGTCCCTTTGAAGAAAAAAAATCCTAATTCAAATTTCAGTTCAACTATTAACTTTCCAAATTGTCTAACACCATTCACTGCCTCTCAGGTCCAAGTCTACTTTAAAATCTAGAACTAATACTGAAATCTAGAACTAATTCTAATATTGAAGGGTTACTAAACTGTACCCTGCTGGAATTGGGATTCAAAATACTTCACCCATAAAGATTATACTGACTCCAGTAGCACACTCCTTCCTCCTCAGATGAGTTGGGCTAAAAACAGACCAAGCCAGTTTGCCTAGAAAAGGCCGGCAGGGAGGTGGAGCCCACATTGATCCAAAAATGAGGCTGCAACCATCCACATAGCAACTGTGCTGCTTGAACAGAGCAAGGAAGTGTTTCTACACAAAGAGGTATTAGGGCTTAACTTCCCTGGTTTTATTTTGTTACAGTAATTTCTTTGCCACTCATTGCAACACATACCAAGAGATGACAATGATGATGATACTGATGATGATGATGATGGCGACGACAAAACGAAACCAGACCAGTTTATAGGGGTTGGTAGGATGCTTTAAAATATTCATTGATTTGTCTTACTATAAATTAATATTGGTTAGAATACTCAAATTATACTCTGCTTGATCATTTGCAATGTAACATTTACAGTTGCTACCAGCAGGATGCAGACTTGTAGGATCTCCATCAGAGCTTGCGATAAAACAGATTGGACTCTGTTTCTTCTGTAATGAGCTATAATTTTCACATTTGTGGCTTTCCTTTTAATAGCAATAGCAACAACACTTAGACTTACCGGTATATACCACTTTACAGTGCTTTACAGCCCTCTCTAAGCGGTTTACAGAGTCAGCATATTGCCCCCAACAATCTGGCTCCTCATTATACCGACTTCGGAAGGATGGAAGGCCGAGTCAACCTTGAGCCGGTGAGACCCGAACTGCCAAACTGCTGGCAGCCGGTGATGAGCAGAAGTAGCCTGCAGTACTCCATTCTAACCACTGCGCCACCGCAGCTTTAAAATCTAATAAAATCTAATATCAATCATATAACTGGCTGGTGGCCTTTGGGCCATTCACTTTCTCTTGACCCAACCCACCTCAGAGTTGTTGTGGGGAAAATAGGAGGAAGAAAGGTGTATCAGATATGGTCACCCTCTTGAATTATTTATAAAAAATAATAATGGCAAGATTGATTGATGAAATAAATAAATGATATAGTGACTCTTAAAAGTTAGTGCTGCTTTTTCATTGGCGTTGTTAGCCAATGGATGAACTGTAAAAAATGGCATATGTACTGTATCCTCTCAACTAAGACGTACTGTAGTTACTGCTTTCCTCAATGTCAGATTATTTATACTGCTGAGTTTGGGCAATAGGAACAAAAGCAGAAATTCATAGTATTTCTAATGTTGATATCTTAGAAATAATTAAAATATTTTCCTCACAGTTTTGTCAGTTTCTAAACACTAAAAAGCAGGCCAGTGTCTGAAACATGATAGTGATAGTTAGGACAGCCATACAAGGTAAATGTTATTATTGTGCCTATTTGTGGTATGGGTGTGTTTGTTACTCAGACTCTTGATATGCTAGACTGGAATAGGAGATTCAAGATGCAGTCCAAAATTATACTACAAATAAAATTTACAAAGGACTAGAGCTGCTTCTGGTGAATATAAGGCTGTTTTCTTTTCTCTTACCTCCTGTTATTTGGTGGTCTTCTTCGTGTTAAGGTGATTTGATATTTAGATGCTCAAGAATTAGTTTTTCTTGTGTAAAGAACACTATTGTCAAGATGTGGAGGAGTTAGAAGTTACTAAAGAGCATCACTTGGGGTGAGGACTGGAATGCAAATTTGATCAAGTAGCATTTCTTAATTGAAGAATGGAAGAGAAAATATTTATTCAACTTATATCAAGCTTCTCTCCCAAAATTACATTCCAAACCATTACAAGGCAGACATAAGACTGAGGCTAAAGCTGAAATTGAAGTTTGAAGCAGTGATAAGCTCACCCATGGACATGGGGGAGGGGATTCCAGTCAACCCCCTACTGGACCCATTAATCATTGCCCTACATATACATGAAGGTATCTGCATGAAAGGAACAGCTTAGAAACAGAGCCTCTGCTTTGTATGTAGACTTTTTCAGGTTTAAATCCTAACTTTCCAGAAAAAATAGGAAAGACTTGCTTGCGCAACGGGTTGGAGTAGGTGACTTTCAAGGTCCCTTCCAATTCTGTTATTCTGTTCTTTTCTGACTGCCAAATGAAACTCTAGTGGGTGCTCCCATTTTAGCATAGAAAATACTGAGCTAAATAAAGAGTGGCCTGATCAGTACAAGGCAGCTATAATTTTTTTACATATTATAGTTGTTGTCAAACATATGAAAAAAATATTACTAAAAAAAAAAATCAATAGCGCATATACAAGAAAAATGGACAGATATGCAATAGCCATTGGTGTTAAGCACACACATCATATCCTATCATGAATCTCCCCACCAAAATCCTCCAAATTTTCATGAATATGCCTCATGATACAGGGTGAAACATGCCAAGCTTGTAGGTTTCTAATAGGAAACCAACTGAGGCAGAAAGTAAAATAAGAAACACCTATGGGAGGAACAGCATGGCTTTTCATATGTTCAAGATGATCCCATTAGAACTTGCTTGACTTTTGTTTTTTTAAATCCATCTTAAAAGATTATTTTCTAACATAAATTTGGGCTTTATTAATGGAATTAATGAAACTCTTAATGGGATATTTTAAAAATAAGAAAACATGCAAAATTAGTTTTTATAATCCATTGCTCAGCATAAGGTAACTTTTGTATCAGCTACTCTATAACAACACTGAATAAGTCTATTGTTAAAACAAGATAGGCAAAGAAATGGACAAGTTCTTTTTCTACATCACCTATAAAGTTTCACATGCATGTTTAATTTGTTTTATGACACAACTTGTACAGGGTATATTATTAAATCCTATAGTTAAGGTGGATTATTAATATGTTACAGAAAGTTACAGTTGCATAATAATAATAATATCTAATAATATCTTATTTATTCTGAACCATTGAATCACAGAAACATAGAGTCAGAAATGACCTAAGAGGTTATTAAGTTCAACCTCTTTTGAAAACATCCAGTGAAGGGGAAGAACCACTCCATATGGTTCCCCCTGACTGATAACTCTTACTGTCAAGATCTTCCTAATGTTTATTCTGTATCTACATCCTTGAAGTTTAATCCCATCTCACTCTGGAGCAAGTGAGAATAAGTCTGAACCTTCTAGAACGTAAGAGCTTGAATACAGTGATCATATCCCCTTTCCAGCTTCTCGTAACATAACATAACTACCGTATTTTTCGGACTATAAGATGCACTAGACTATAAGACGCACCTAATTTACCGGAGGAAATGAAGAAAAAATAGTGTTTGACCTCCACGTGTCGCATTTTCTCCCTCTCCGGCCCCCAGAAGCACTCTGCAGTGCTCCGCATATCCCATTTTTGCCAAAAACGCACCCGTTTTTGGCCTGCATCCTGTTTTTGGCAAAAACGAGACGTGCGGAGCACTGCAGTGTGCTTCTGGGGGCCTGGGAGGGCAAAAACGCGACACACGGACTGGTTGGGAACCTAAAAACGCCCGTATTCGGTCTATAAGACGCACCTAAATTTTCACCCACTTTTAGGGAGGGAAAAGGTGAGTCTTATACTCTGAAAAATATGACAGGTCTTTTAGCCATTCCTCATAGGATTTAGTCACCAGTCATTTTACCATCTTGGTAGCCCTACTTCAGATTTACTGTAAGTCAGCCACTAGAAGCACTGCATAAAACCCTAACCCTAAAAAAATTAATACATAACTTTTTGGAAATACTTAAAAATATGCAAATATATAAAAGGGTACACTATTGTTTTATTCAAAATTTAGGTTTTCAAAACTGATGTTTCTTTTAAGGCAACTTACAGGTAATTATCAGTAGCCCAGTGAAAAGCTGTGTACAAGTTTAAATTACTCTGTTAACACCAATGACATTTTTATATTCAGATGAATGTTACTCTCGAGAAGAAATAGATGGACGAGGTGAAGATCTGCCAAATCTTGGTAGATCAAATAAGCATGGTTGCTCTCTCAAGCAAGGCAGAGCCTAATTTGAAAAAGGTATTTCCTCCAACTGAAAGCAATGTCAAAACCTTTTTCAGCCTTGTTTATGGAGCGAGATTCCCCTTGCTCTATGGCAGGGGTGTCAAACTGGTGGCCCGCGGGTCAGATGCGTCATGTGCAGGCCACACCCACCCCAGCTCCGTGAATAGGAAAAACGTCGTGGAACGACACATGACGGCAATATGACGTGGCAAATTTGACATCCGTGCTCTATGGTATAAAAATGAACTCTGTCTAATAGGTCAGCAAAAAAGAAATGGTAAAACTACCTACCGTATCAGGATTGGCAACAGAGACAGGTATTTTTTTCTTTTTCACATTTTTATTATAACAGACATAACAACATTAGAAGTTATTAATGCTTACAACATATTTTCATATAATACATGAAGTGAATGTTAGAACATTCACCTTTTAGTCTACCAGCTAAGAAAATAATTTTCGTTAAAAGAAATGAGGTAATGTTACCAAAGTACACAACTCTTATATTCAGAACAGTTTGCCAGTGTTTGCTGCAGTAACTACCCCTTTAAAGACAGAACACATCATTCTAACACTTTCAGTAACTAAGAGCAGTTGTGTTCCTGTTCAAAATAGGACATATAATCAGCTAAACATACACAATCTGGATCATAAAACAAAGCCAGGCTCTTATCTTGTCAAAATATGTGGTTTTGTTCTGCATTTCTACTATCTCTGTTGTATAAAAATATATCTTAGTGAATTTTTTGAGGATGATATATCTAGCATTATTAAAGCACTATTTTCATGATCTCCTTTATCATCTTACAGTTTTCATAAGTGAGTCTGATTTTAAGAGTGCATTCTGACTCCTTACTCTCTAAACCAGTGATGGCGAACCTTTTTGGTGCCAAGTGCCCAAAGCACGAATGTGCACCCCCGTGTGCGCAGCCCAAAATGCAATGCAAGCGTCCCCCACGCATGCGCCCCGCCCCCCCCTTGCCCATTTTTGGCTTTCAGGTTGGTGCAGGCGGCTTTCCAGGCCCAAAACGGGGCACCCCGTTTTGGCTTCCAGGTTGGTGCAGGAGGCCTTCCAGGCCCAAAATGGCACACGGGGGGCACACGTGCGCCCCCCAAAATGCAATGCAAGCGCCTCCCACGCATGCACCCTGCCCCCACGCACCCCCCGCATGCTCCCCGCCCTGCCCCCTGCATGCGCGGGAGACCTGAAGACCAGCTGGCCAGTGGGAGGCACGCGCACATGCACAGTGGAGCTGGGCTGGGGCAATGGTTGCTGTGCCCGCAGAAAAGGCTCTGTGTGCCACCTGTGGCACGCGTACCATAGGTTCGCCATCACGGCTCTAAACATTAAGACAGGTCTTGATGTTCAAGAAATTTAAGGACCTCAAATTGAATGACCAAGGAGAAGTTATAATCATACTGAACCAGACCTACAGTCAATTAAACAATCTCCATACTCTGAATCTAGGAATTCTTTGTGTGTTGCTTATTTACAAAACTTTACAGGGAATAAGAAATAATTCATCTACTTATAGCTTGTAATAAAATAATAAACATTACTACAGAATTTCTGAGGAGCTATGGATGGAAGAGGGTTTATGGAGGGTTTTGGAGGATTAAATGATACAACTGCATTTATTTGTAAGCACTTTCAGTATTGTATCTCTGGATCAAGATAAGGCATGGCATTTAATCCAGCATTCTGTTTCTGAGTGCACCCTGCTAGCTCAAGGTATTTTGTCATGTTAGACAAGGTAAACTTATGCTGCCCCTCATTTATCATTGACTGAACCATACAATAAAAACAATGCATATCAGATAGATTTTAAATCATATCTTTCATCTCTTCTGCTTTGCTTTGGTTATCCTCCACATGTGCTTTTTAAATTTTATGATTAATCAATCAAATTAATCACCTACATTAGTTACATAGCTATAACTTCACCGCACTAACATTTCTTGGTTCTGTATTCAAAATCAATTATTTATTGTTCATACTACTATAATAAAACATATAAATTGGGGACTTAAAAATGTCCATTTTTCACTGCATAAGAATGATATACTAACATTAGCACCTAGCTTAACATCAGGCAGCTCCTCTTTCCTAAAGATTTTTAAGTACACTAGGGGAACTAAACATCTATTGATTGTCATGCTATCTAGCCCACTTTTAATTAGCTTGCTGATCAGCATGCCATTGAATACTTTGTCAAATGCTTTGCTGAAAAAAATCAAAGCTACAACTTTTCTTGGGATCAAACAGTAGCCGTACATATTTTATTCATTCATTCATTCATTCATTCAATTTTTGCGGCCGCCCATCTTAGTAAATAACTGGGTGGCTTACAATTCAGAAAATATATTACAATGAAAAATTTAAAAAAAAATTTAAAACAATAAAAGCAGTAAAAACAGTAAAAATATTAAAACATCCAGTTCAACAGACACAAGGGGAAGATATTTGCCCCATTAGCAATATAGCCAGGAAACAGAGCTCTTGGCCACATTCAGCACCCCAGGCTGGGGAACATAGCCAGTTTTTTAAAGGCCTTACAAAATAGCTAACAGAGTTGGGGCCACTCTGATCTCTGAAAGGGAGGATGTTCCATAGAGCAGGGGCCACTGCAGAAAAATCTCACCTTCTCGTCCCCACCAGCTGACGTTCTTTGGCTGATAGGATCTGCAGCATGCCCATTCTGCTGGACCTAGTTCCCAACCAGAGAAGGGCCTTGACCTTAGCCTGATGTAATGTATTCCCTTGTGTCTCAAGACAAGTAGAAATTATTGAACATGTTCTTTTGTACTGTCAGTTTTACACTGCATCCTGAAATACTCCAATTCCCTCATTCCTAGCTAGTAAACAGGATATAATGGCTAGCAACATAAGAAATTCTTACTTTCTGATATTAATCCTGAAATAACATATAAGATTGCCAGGTTCTGTGTGGTGGCATACAAAATTAGACGAAGAATGATGAAGAGCAATTGAACTTGTTTGAGTAGGGAATGGCTTTGCCTCAACGTTACCCATCAGTCATTTTTTTTAATGTCAGCTACTGTCCTATACCTTCCTCAGAGTTGTCAGGGGCTTTATAATTCTAGATTTTAGGTTAGTTTTAAATAATAAGAATGAAGATTTTTAGCATATTTTTTCTATGTATCATTCCTCCTTATTTGTTTTTGGATGTTCTGGATAATTGAAAACTGTCTTCTTTTTTGTTTCTGCTGGTTAATGACTTACAATAAAGTAATTTGAATTTGAATTTGCTTGACCTAGTTGAATGGGTAGAGACTCTTGAAAAAAGGCAATCCCTCAGGTAACCAGGTCTCAAGTCATGTAGGGCTTCATACATAATCACCAGCATCTTGAATTGCATCCAGAAACACACCAGTAACCAGGGGCAGCTTATGCAGGAGTGGTGTTAGGTGTGCCGTTTATCTGGCACCACGTACAGCCGCAATCTGTATGAGTTGGAGTTTCTGAATGGTCTTCAAGGGCAGTTCCATGTAGAGTGTTACAGTAGTCTAACCTGGAGATTGCAAGAGTTACTGTGACAGGGCCTCCTAGGTGCAATTGGTGCATCACCCAAAGGTGTGTAAAAGCTCTCCTAGCCACAGCTGTCACCTGTTCTTCAAGCAGGAGTCACAAGCCCAGGAGGACTCCCAGATTGCACACTGGGTCTGTTTGGGGCAGTGCAACACCATCAGAACTAAACATGGAAGAACCTTGTCTGTGGGGAGTCCAAGTACCCACAGCCACTCTGTCTTACTACGGTTGAGTCAGAGACCATTTTGTCTCATCCAGTCTCCAACAGCCTTCAGACACTGAGACAGGATGTCCATGGTATCACCCAAGAAGCCTGGGGTACAGATATAAAGCAGGGTGTCATCTGCATACTAATGAATCTCACCCCAAACCGACAGATCACCTCAACCAGCAGCCTCATATAAATGTTAAATAGAAGGGGAGAGAGAACAGAACTCGAGAGACCCCACAAAGTAGGGGCTACAGGCTAGATCTCTCGCGCTCTATCAACACTGACTGGAACCGGTCCCAGAGGAAAGAGGAGAACCAGCACAATTCAATGCCGCACATCCCCAGTTCCCAGAGTCAGCACAGAAGGAAACCATGATCTTTGGTATCAAATGCCATTGAAAGGTCAAGAAGAGCCAGGACAGATGCACTACCTCTATCCCGCTCCTGCCAGAGGTCATCCATGAGCATGATCAATGTCGTCTCAGTCCCAAATCCTGGTCTGAACCTCTACTGAGAGGGGCCTAGATAATCTACTTTACCCAGAGTTCTCTGAAGCTGCCATGCAACCACTCTCTGCACCACTTTCCTTAAAAATGAGTGGTTGGAGATGAGATGAAAACTTCCCAGGTCTAGCTTGGTCAAGCAATGGTTCTTTGAGGAGGGGGCACATCACCGCCTCTTCAATAGCTGACAGGAGCACTTCCTCTCTCAAGGAGGAGTTAACTTTTATCCAGATCCATTCACACATCTCCTGCTATGAGGCATTAATTAGTCAGGAGGGGCACAGATTTAATACACAAGTGGTTGAGCTAGCAGTGGAGACATCACTTCCTCAGGTTCAACAGGCTCAAACTCTTCCAAGATCACCTTGCTTTAAGGAATCAGGAACAGGTGGCTATAATTCCTCCCAGGTGATAATTATGCACATAATTTAAAAAAGCAAACAATGATTAAGTTTTTAACATGAAGACAATAAAGCAATTAATAGCATTGAAGTTATAATCAAGATTGGTACAAATAAATAGGGAAATCAGTTAGCCCAATTGTTATGGCTGATTTCTATTTGATGAGGGCAGCTCATTTTTTTGAAGTTTCTTTTTCACAACTATATACATTCCTGTTTCATAATCCGGCAGGAAATAACTGATTTAATTTGAATTACATAGGCTCAATAGTACAATGCCTAAACATTTGTACATTCTAAAAAAGAGAAGGTTAGCCAAAACAGGCAATGAATGAAGCCATCCAAGAATGCTCATGAAAAGTAGCCCATTGTGTTTTGTACATTTTTAACACCCAGCAATTGATTTAATTTCAAAAGCACAAACTACTGCAGGCTTTACAGCAGCCAAAATGTCACCTTCATGTTGAACATATTACTATTTGCTCTTACGTTCTTCTTAAGTAATCAACATATCATCTTTTGAAATCAACTAAACAGCCTTTGGTAAATACTTAGAAATGCATAGCTATCAAGAGAGAGAAAAAGTTCCATTTAATAATACTGAAACTAGCTTATGTTAATAACTTTACCAAAAAAATTCACAGCTTAATGTATAGTATCCTTCAATAAAAACAATGAAGTTAATATTTTGAACCTATAATTCTTTTTAATATATATATATATATATACCTCAGTCAAAACTTTGTTATTTTCTATTATGATTAAGAAATACAGTTATGCAAATAAATGAAAGAGCAGATCCTGTCAAGACATGTTTCATTAATCATATAATTAGCAGCTGGAAACTACAGCAAAATTCTACAAGAATCAGTATTTGCATAAATTAGAAAATCCCTTAATCTTCTATCCCTAATTTCTGTATTGTATTTGTATTGTTTTGTATCATATTGTACAAAGAACCATAATATGATTTCTGGGCATGCTCAAGATAGTAGAAAGTGTGTTTTAGAACAGCATTTTCTTATGTTATATAGGAAACCATTACTGAAATTGAATCATCTGCTTTGTTGTCGTTGTTGCTGTTGTTGCTGCTGCTGCTGTTGTTGTTGTTGTTGTTGTTGTTGTTGTAATTGTATTTTTATCCCATCTTTTCTATATATAAAACTCAAGGAGGCAACATATCTAATACTCATGCCTCCTCTTTTGTCCACAACAACAACTCTTTGGGGTTGAGGTGAGCTGAGGGAGGGGAAGTCAAAGTCATCCAACCAGTTTTTGTGCCTAAGAGAGGCCTAGAACTCACAGTCTCCTGGTTTCTAGAACAGCGCCTGCATCACTACACCAAACTGGCTCTCCAGTTGATCAAATACAAGAAGCAGGGGGAAAAAATCCTATCTAGCACAAGTAAACAGATCTTTGACTATCTGCTACTGTTAATTAGTATACATTTTATCCAGTGGTGGGTTTCAAATTTTTTTACTATAGGTTCTGTGGGTGTGGCTTGGTGGGCGTGGCTTGGTGGGCGTGGCAGAGGAAGGATACTTTAAAATCTCCATTCCCAATCCACTCCAGGGGAAGGATACTGCAAAATCTCCATTTCCTCCCAATCAGCTGGGACTCGGGAGGCAGAGAATAGATGGGGGCGGGGCCAGTCAGAGGTGGTATTTACCGGTTCTCCAAACTACTCAAAATTTCTGCTACCGGTTCTCCGAACTACTCAAAATTTCTGCTACCGGTTCTCCAGAGCTGGTCAGAACCTGCTGAAACCCACCTCTGATTTTATCTAGAAATGTATATACACTCATACAAGTATACAGAATACACAAGTATTCTGATCATGTTGTCAGTTGTCTCGTTTGTTTAATGAAGGAATCCCTTTGTATATACAAATATGATACCTTTAGAAGACAATAAATTACAGCCCACTTTAGATAGTACTGTAAAATAGAATCCCCTACTTTATATGTGAGTTATTACACATTAAGCTCTCAGATTCTGCCACCATTCCTTTTTACACCAGATTATATTTTTTCCTTGTAAAAATTTCCACTTTCAAACACCTAAAGAAAGGATTCATTATATACGGTTAAAGCATGACCCTACTTTCTGGCTATGCCTGATCTACACATCCAAGCAACAAGGTCAATTCATAATTTTGTTAGCAAGTCAAAACTAATTGGCGAGCAAGACAAGTTCAATAAGCAGTTTCATCACATTCTGATTTAATATCCTTGCTTATAAGCAACAATTAAGCAAATAGTTTAGATAACACCTGAGACTACAGTTTAACAAGTCAGAACAGATATACTGAAAGTATGTATGCAAGGGGAAGAGCAAACAAAAAAGGGCTCCTCCTCAGACTGAAACAATCATATATATCAGATGAAGTATAAGATCTAAACTGAGATTAAATATAATTAGAGAGCACAAAGAATAAAACTGAGGTGGAACACAGCAGATGGTTTGAAACTATAGCTGATCTATGATACTGAATTTTATACTATTTTAACATCCTCAAATTCTACAAAATCCACTCTGATGCTATTGCTATATTTATGCCAAGTTCAAACATTTCAACCCAAAATAGCATGCTTTCAGTCCAAGAACGAATCCAAGAATGAGTCATTAATCTATTTGTTCATCCTTTCCTCCTCCTATGCCTAGCTTCAATTATATAACTCTGATTTCTTAAGCTGTCACATTTCAGAATTGTAGACCAGTCTATAGCACAGCTGTAAAGAAATCAAAAGTATTTGTTCCCATTTTTAATTAGCTACATTAAAGCTTTTTGATCCCCATGTTCCATCCTTGCAAGCAAGGCTAGGAGAACTCCTGCCTAAGAAACTGGAAAATAGATTACAGCAATGATAGGGAGGGCAACGTTTGAAGAATCAGCCGTGGATCTCCTTTGACCTTCCAGAGGAGGCACCGATGCTGTCAAAGGAAGGGGAAATAACCTTGAAGGCATGAAAAAGAGCACCAAATACAAAATAAAGACTTAATATCTATTTAGGTATGTGCACACAGTGTGACTATGTGAGACAACCCAGGAGCAAATACAGTAAACAGAGGTTTGTATTTAAATAGTGGTTTTATCTACAAAGAATATATACATACACGTATTTTAGTCAAACCTCAAACAAACAGCAATCAGCAATTACAGCATGGAAGCACACACTGAGAGAGAGATATGCCCCAACAGGGCCTCTTATTACAGGCTCTTAAAGTGATATCAACCCAAAAACCTTGCTGACTCATTCCCAGCATTACATCCATCGTAGCAGCTGGTCAGCTCTTAAATCATTACCATGACAAGGTAATACCATCTAGGTGAAAAATGTTAAACCAAAAAAACACTTTTCAGTATCCCAGCCAAGTAATGAAATTTGGGGAGCTCTGAAGAACTACAACTATAATGGAGCCTGGAATTGCCAATCATTGTAAGTCAAGGCATCTAAGTGATTGGACTCATTTTTATGAGTCCGAGTGGTTTTTAAGTGAACACTGTAGTCATTAAGCAAACACAGTGGTCATTAAGCAAGCATCATGGTCATTAAGCAAATCCACTAATTCCAGATGTAAAGTTGAGCCGGTTGCCAAGCACCCAAAATGCGGTCATGTGACCAGAGGGGCTATGCAGCAATTGCAACTCCATACTGGGCCATAAGAGGCTTTTTTTTGGGGAGAGGGGGTTCTCTTAATTTCAAACTTCCCTTAAGTGACTGGTCATTAAGCAAGGACTGCCTGTACTTCAGCATCTTGAATGGATGGCCATCTAGACTCTACTTTAAAAGCTTGCATAGAGAGATCTCATCTCTATCTGCATTAGTTTGTTCTACTATAGTACAACTCATGCCACCAGGAATTGTGAAACTGATTGCCTTGATTTCTCAATAATGTGACATATCTCTAGAAAAATATTTAAACGGTTTATTTATCCCTTATGTTAGGGGATTTAAAAGATCTGATAAATTACACTGAATTGTGATGCGAGCGATTTACATTGATCAAAGAAAGAGCAGCAGGTATATCAGTTACAGAAATATAATAAAAAAAGAGGCAAAGATAGCAGACCCACTTCCCAATGACAGATCATTTTAATTAACAGCATAAGAACTTAAGAGTTATAAACAAATAACTGAAGCCTCCAAGGAGCTTTGGAAACTATTCCAACTTAGCCTAGTTTCAAGACACAACATACTGAAAATAAATACCAGACTTCCTCATTCAGACACTCTTGAAATAAATCTTGCAATTCAAATGTTTCTCAATTGAAGGCAAAGAAAATAACATGATCATCAATGTAAGCCTAGTAGTTTAGATTATGTTATAGAGGGTTAACAAACACTTGAAGAATCAAATGTGTTCAAGTTCCCCCACCAAAAGGGCTTTTTATTCAGTTCTTTAAGGTTTTACATCTGGAAATGTTTTATTCGCTGAGTAACTACTGTGTCTATCCAACATTTTAGTTAAAATACCTTCAGTAAAAATGTATCAGTAAAAGGAAACAATCTATAAAGTTTTCATAGTCTGTTGTTTGTTCAGAGGTTACATGTCATCATATAAACATGTATGACAGGGAAGATATGCATTACTTGGAACAAGAATACATGTCAAGAAGTATGTAATCTTACATCCAAATGAAGTGTGTGTGTGATCAGAGTTTCTTCCATGATCTCAGAGTGGTAAACAGATCAAGGATCTGGGAAATTCAAATATATCCAAACACAGCATCAGGAACCTCAAAGCAGTTGACAATTATTATTCTCTCTTTTTTGATGACCTGTGTCTTAACATGAATACAAACATCAGTTTTATTTTCTAGAACTTTGTTATTTTTTCCTTTAAAAATAATTGCAGAATGAACTTTGTAAAGTTTTTTCAAAAAAACAAATAAACTCTCTCCTTAGGGTTGTTTAGAGTCACTATGATCTTCTTTACTACCATTCATTCAATACTACAGAGTATTGAATGCATTCAATAATACATTCAATTCTACATTGGAATTATTGAGTCTGTCATCTGTACCTCTATAACTGTCTGGTTTGGTTCTGCAACCCAACAAGACAGACACAGACTTCAGAGGACAATTAGAACTGCAGAAAAAACAATTGCTACCAACCTGCCTTCCATTGAGGACCTGTATACTGCACGAATCAAAGAGGGCTATGAAAATATTTACAGACCCTTCACATCCTGGACATAAATTGTTTCAACTCCTACCCTCAAAATGACGCTATAGAGCACTGCACACCAAGACAACTAGACACAAGAACAGTTTTTTCCCGAACGCCATCACTCTGCTAAACCAATAATCCCCTCACCACTGTAAAACTATTCACTAAGGCTGCATTACTATTACTATCAGTCTTCTCCTTGTTCCTATCACCCATCTCCTCCCACTTATGACTGCAGGACTGTAACTTGTTGCTTGTATCCTTACGATTTATATTGATACTGATTGTATCCTGATTGCTTATTTGTACCCTATGACCATTATTAGGTGTTGTACCTTATGATTCTTGACG
>QLTV01002845.1:196791-218648 GCA_003457575.1 Thermophis baileyi | reverse complement strand
GACCATCTGTCCGCCAACTGAAGCTCCGCAGAGGATGGGTGATGCAACAGGACAATGACCCAAAACATACACGTAATTCAACAAAACAATGGCTTCAACAGCACAGAATACGCCTTCTGGAGTGGCCCAGTCAGAGTCCTGACCTCAACCCGATTGAAATGCTGTGGCATGACCTTAAGAGAGCGATTCACACCAGACATCCCAATAATATTTCTACACTGAAACAGTTTTGTGAAGACGAGTGGTCCAAAATTACTCCAGATCGTTGTCCAGGTCTGATCTGCAACTACAGGAAATGTTTGGTTGAGGTTATTGCTGCCAAAGGAGGGTCAACCAGTTATTAAGTCCAAAGGTTCACATACTTTTTCCTCCATGCACTGTGAATGTTTACACGTTATGTTCAATTAAACCATGGCAACATCTAATGTTTGTGTAGTATTATTTTAAGCAGACTGTGTTTTACTATTGTTGTGACTTAGATGAAGTTCAGAGCACATTTTATGACCAATTCATGCAAAACTCCACGTAATCCCAAGGGGTTCACATACTTTTTCTTGCAACTGTATGACAGGCAGACAAAATAAAGTCAGATTTTGAGTTGAAAAACTAGGAGCAAAGTCTGAATCCAGATCTGGCTGGTCCCTATACAAATACTAATTACATTTCTCCTATAAGCATTATGATTCATTTAAAAAGGAATACATCAATACATCTATATCAAGCTGTATCTAAAGATAACAATATACATCAATGCAAGCTTTCTGCAGCTCAGTTACATATCTTTTGTTACAATGTATATATTATTTATTTAAACTTATTATTCTATTTGTTGATATCATAATGTTTCAT
The DNA here is from genome assembly GCA_003457575.1 of Thermophis baileyi. Lineage (NCBI taxonomy): Eukaryota > Metazoa > Chordata > Lepidosauria > Squamata > Dipsadidae > Thermophis > Thermophis baileyi. The sequence continues at coordinate 217,799 of QLTV01002845.1, read as the reverse complement.
CTAACTTTGTTTGTTATCAATCCTTGTGTTTTTATCCATTTTTTTAAATAAAATGTATTCTTTTTGTTCATAAACCCTAAAATGTTTCTGTGGAACTATCAGCTATCAGTTTTATCCTGGAATAAAAGACAAAATGGGAGAAAGAGGCTCCAACAGAACAACTGTTCAAAGCACAAAAATCTGAGTGTAAAGATTAGAAATAACAGGAAGACATAGCAGTTTTTGCATTAAAAATAAACTGCAGTCCCAGATAAAGAGGAACATGTTTTCTATTTATTAAATTCTTTTGGCAGGATTAACGCAAAAGCATATAGAAGGGGCGTTGGTCCTACCTGATACGCTCCTTCTCATAGTAGGGGAAGATTATCCAGGAATGGGTAGTAACTCTGCTTCTCTGCCTGGAGACCAAGTCATCTTTTTGGCCACACCTCCTCTGACTGGTTCCTTCCCAGTTCGACGAAGGCATAGCAATGATGCAACTTGTATCCTGTAAACAACAATAACCCCTCCCAGACCCTGGACCAGACGGTCTCCTAGGGTGGGGCTGGATAATCTTCCCCTACTATGAGAAGAAGCGTATCAGGTAGGACCAACGCCCCTTCTCCATAGTGGAGGGGAAGATTATCCAGGAATGGGACTTACCAAAGCCGGTCAGTCTCGAGGGGGGGGAGCAGTCTGGTCACTAGTCCTCTGTTCTGTATGGACCCTCTGAAGGACTCGCCTGCCAAAGGCTGCCTCCGCTGAAGCGTAGGTGTCCAACTTGTAATGACGGATGAATGGAGACAGAGAGGACCAGGTCGCCGCTCGACAAGCCTCCTCTATGGAGGCCTGCATCGCACATGCCGCTGTTGTGGCTGCACTTTTGGTGGAATGGGCCGTGATATTCTGAGGCCTCGGAAGAGCCTGGATTTCATAGGCCTTGCCTATACATGCCCGGATCCACTGTCCCACAGTCGATGGAGTGACCCTGGCGCCCATGGATGAAGACTGAAAAGACACAAATAGGGACTCCGTCCTCTGAAAGGAGGCAGTCCTCTTGATGTAAACACGGAGAGCCCTCCTGAAGTCCAAGGTGTGTCACCTCTGCTCAAGGGCATGAGAAGGCCCTGGGCAGAAGTTTGGCAGAATTAATTCCTGAGCTTGATGGAACCAGGAATTCACCTTGGGAATGAAGGAGGGATCCAGTCTCAGCACCACCCTGTCAGGTTGAAAGATACATAAGTCTTCCCTCACTGAGAGGGCAGCCAACTCCGATATCCTCCTGGCCGATGTGATGACCACCAGGAAGGCCACCTTGTATGTCAGAAAGCGTAAGCTTGTAGTTCTTAATGGTTCAAAGGGGCCCCCTGTGAGAGCGCGCAACACCTTCGACAGGTCCCAGGTGGCGGTCTTAAGTTAGTTGCACCCCTGAGGAATCGACGGACCGTGGGCTCCTGGGAAAGGGATTCCCTCGCTCCATACGAAAGAACCGAAGACAGGGCAGCTACCTGCCTGCGGATGGTGTTAGGCTTCAGACCCTTATCAAGGCCATCCTGGAGAAACTCCAGGACTTGAGCCACTGCTGCTGAAAAAGGATCAATGTCTCCTGGGGAGCACCAGCTGCAAAAGGAAGTCCAGGTTGCATTGTAAATGCTGTCAGTGGAAGGCCTCCTGGAAGCCTGTATTGTCCTGATCACCCTGGAGGAGAATCTGTCCTGACTCAGGACTCTCCGCTCAAATGCAGGCGGTCAGCTGAAACCACTGTGGGTCCGGATGGACCAAGACCCCCTGGCTGAGGGAGATTCTGTCCCGAGGTATCCTCCAGGGTTGGGCCACCGACAGGTTGACCAGGTCAGCAAACCATGGTCTCCTGGGCCAATAAGGGGCCAGCAAAACTATCTGGGCCCTCTCTTCCAGAACCTTCCTGACTACCCCCTGAATTAGAGGAATAGGGGGAAAGGCATAAAGGAGACCTTGGGGCCATGGACTGCGGAAGGCATCCTTCCCCTCAGCTCCTGGTGCTGGGAACCTGGAAAAAAACCTGGGCAGCTGGCTGTTGTCTGGGGTGGCAAAAAGGTCCAAGACTGGAGAACCGAAACGAACTGTCAGTTCCAGAAACAATGATGGGTGCAGGCGCCACTCTGACTGGTCCACAGTGGTCTGGCTGAGCCAGGCCGCCTGCACATTGCTCACCCGCGAAATGTGATCTACCCTGAGGGACAGAAGCTGTCTCTCTGGCCATAGGCCCAGCGCTTCCGCCTCCTGCATGAGGGACCTGGAGTGGGTGCCCCCCTGACAGTTTATGTGGGCCTTGGCTGATACATTGTCCATCACAATGAGGACGTGTTGTCCAGATACAGAGCCCTGGAACTTCTTTAGCACCAAATGCGCGGCCCTTAGCTCCAGCCAATTGAAATTGTGGGTCAAGTCTGCTGGAGTCAACTGGCCCTGGGCTATCAAGGACCAGAAATGGGCCCCCCAGCCAAATAGACTGGCGTCTGTCGTAATGGTAAGTCGTCTGGGTGTCTTGAATGAAACTCCCCTGTCGATGGCTTGGGACCTCCACCATCTGAGTGACTAGAGTACCTGTTGGGGAACCCGGACTCTGATTGGCGAGTTGCTCCTGCCAGACCTCTGGTAAGACAGGAGAAACCATTGGAGAGTCCTGGTGTGGAGACGAGCCCATGGTACAATAGCTATGCATGAAACCATCTTCCCCAGGAGCTGCGATAGTAGAGCCAGGGAAACAACTCCTTTGTCCAGGATGAGGCTTGCCAACTCCTGCAGACTGGACTGTCGTTCCGGGGAAAGATATACCATGCACATTGAAGAGTCAATGATTGCTCCCAAGTGAAGCAATCTGGTGGTGGGAGAAAAATGGCTCTTCTCAGCATTAATTGAGAAGCCATGTTCCTGAAGCACCTGAATGGTTATTCTCAGGTCCTCCCTGGCCTGTGGCTCTGAAGAGGACTGGATTAAAATGTCATCCAGGTAGCACTGCAGCCTGACTGGGATTGCCCTGAGTGCCGACGAAAGGCCAAATGGCATGGCCCTATATTGAAAATGACGGCCAGCATAGCAAAAATGAAGGAAACGCCGGTGGTCTGGCAAGACGGGAACGTGTAAGTACACCTCTGTTAGGTGAATAGAGGTCAGGAAGTCGCCCTCCTGAATACCCTCCAGAATAGAGCTGAGGGAGTGCATTTTAAAACGCTTGTACACGAGGTATTTGTTCAGTCTCTTGAGATCCAAGACAGTCCTCCAGCCCCCGGAGCTCTTAGGGACCATGAATATGATAGAATAAAAGCCCTGTCCTCACTGGTCCCGAGGTACCGGTTAAATGGCCTCAATGGCCAGCAGATGCTGAATAGCTGAGGCCATCAGGTCACTTTTAGTCCTGTCCCTTGACACAGGGCATCTGGTGAAGAAACTCGGGGGAGGGGCCAGGAACTCAAGAGACAGACTGAACCTCACGATATTAAGTAGCAATAGCAATAGCAATAGCACTTAGACTTATATACCGCTTCATAGTGCTTTACAGCCCTCTCTAAGCGGTTTACAGAGTTAGCATATTGCCCCCAACAATCTGGGTCCTCATTTTACCCACCTCAGAAGGATGGAAGGCTGAGTCAACCTTGAGCCGGTGAGATTTGAACTGCCGAACTGCAGCTAGCAGTCAGCTGAAGTAGCCTGCAGTGCTGCACTCTAACCACTGCGCCACCTCGCCACCCAAGCGTCAGATGTCGTAGCCTCCCATTGTCGGGCAAAAAGGCCTAAGCGGCCTCCAATGGGAGCATCGGTCCCACCTTTAGCAGGACCGATGAAAGGGACAACTTCCCGAGCCCCAAAAGGGGCGCTTATCTGGCTGTTGCTGTCTGTTCCTAAAGCCAGATCTGTCCGGTTGCCTTGTCGGCCCAGAAATGGTCTTTGGGGTTGCCTGAACTCCAACCCTGACTCTGAGGCTCGAAAGGACTGCTTCCGAGGATAAGGCGAGTAACAATGTTCGCCTCTGCGATATAAGGTGGGCATGGTCTTGCCCCTATCCTTGGTGTCCACCAAGACGGGGTCCAGGGCTTCTCCAAAGAGGCTAGAGCCCTTGAATGGAGCGGAAGCCAACCTCCATTTACTCTTAACATCCGCCTGCCACTGGCGAAGTCATAAAAGGCGATGAGTTGTCACAGAGGCCGCAATGGAACGTGAAGCGAACTTCGCTGCATTGAGGGTGGCATCCGATGTAAACTCGGCCGCAGCAATTAGCTTGTTAAGATCCTGATGGGATCGTACATCATCAGGGGGGATCCTCACTTGCATCTGACGTAGCCAAAGCAAGGAGTTCCGAGTGAAGAATGATACTGCTGTTGAGGCCTTAACAGCCCAGGCAACCGCCTGGTGTGCTCTGCATAGAGCCATATCGGCTCTTTTGTCCTCTGGTCGAAGATTGTCAATGGCATCAGTAGCCAATGGGGAGGCAGAAGTTAAAGCTGCCACGGGGACATCTACCGCCGGAATCTGCAGCAGGTCTGAGAGATCTGAGGCCACATTATACAACCTCCGTTCAGTGCCCATGGGGGAGGAACCCATCCCTGGGGCAGCCCACTGCCTCTGAACCGTATCTATAAAGAGTTTGGGCGATGGCACACTCTCACTCTGGCTAGAGTCCAATGGCTCCACGGGTGCCTCCGAACTGAGCTCAGGACCAAGGCTGGCTGTCACCTTGGCCTTGCGAAGAAGTGTCTTAAAAAGGTCAGGATGAAATAACCCTGAAAGGGGTGAGGAGTCGGGTGCTGTACCCTCATCATCCGACCAGGCTAGCAACTGGTCCTCCCCTTCAGAGGAATCCTCACTCTGGCTGTCAGGACCCATAGGGGGAAGATTCTGTGCCTCAATCCCTGGGACCTGAGACCTAGGTGCCAAGGGGGGAGGGGCTGGAACTGAGGGAAACTGTGAGGCAGCGAAGAGGGGTGAGACCCCTGCTGCAAACCTGTAGCAATTCCTTGCGAAATAGCCCAGGCAATTAACGCCTGCAGGTGATCAGACAACTCTGATTCATGCCCCTGAGGCCCGGAGCCCAGCCGCAGTGGGCGAGAAGGTAGCTGCAGGAATGGGCCTGGGCCCACCTGTCTGAAAAGGGCTCACTCTGGCCTGAATCCTGGGGAAACTGCTCCCTTGCGCCCTCTGGTGACCAGGCACAATGACTGGGTGCTTGTAAGGCACTGGCACCTGAATAGGGAAAGGACTGTTGATCCCCAAAGACATGGGAAGGGCCAGTCTCCCCCTGGGGAGAGTTGCTCTTGTCCTGTAACCTAGCAGCTTTCTCAACTCTAGCTATCTCCTGTTCCAAGGCTTTTTGTCTGTGTCTAGCATCTTTTTCAGACGCTGAAGATACCTTGTCCTTCATTGAAGCAGTGGCAGAACTGCTATTCGAAGCGCTTCTAGCAGCCATTCTCAGGCTGGAGTAGCGTTGAGAGGAAACTGGAGCTGTGAGGGAAATTTCTTGGCGTTCCCCAGAGCCCTACAGCCTCCTGTGGCTGTCAGAGGGAACCATTGCCCTGTGAAAGGGAGTTGCTGTGCAGATTAACTCTGTGGAGAGCAACAGCGCCCCTCCCTTCAGCAAAGTCGGCCGTTGACAACTCTCTCACTGTTGCTGGCAGACTAGCTGGCAGGCTTGCCCTGCCTCAGTTTAAATGGCGCAGGAGGTGCCAAAAGCCGTTAAAAAAATGGTGCAGGCAGGCTGGCTCACAAAGAACAATGGCTGCTGATCCGAAGCTTGGGGGGAGGTCTTCACTCGATCCCCCAAGCAGGCAGACTGGCCCGAGGGCAGCTCCTGCCGCGGCTCTCCTAGCAGTGGCTCTGCCGACCTAACAAGGTGATCTGGCTCGCAAAGAGCACTCTCGCCGCGGCTTTTTTTCTCCTTGCCACTGCAGAGCGCGCTAGCCGCTGTCAGTGTGCCTGGATGACACCAGGCAGTGACTGAGCCCCCCTCACTGAACGAGTTAAGCCCGGGGCAGCCCAATCCAAGGGAATGCCCCCACCGCTAAACGCGGGCAGGGGCCTCGGCTATGGTCCAAGCCAGAAGGGTGGCTTACCAGCGGATCGGTAAGCCCCCGGATCGCTTTCAGCGATCTCCACTTCCCGATGGAAGAAGAGGGAAAGGGGGGGGGGGAGTCCTGAAAACTCTTATGATTGGAAGATGATCCAGGAATGAATAGAACAAATTTTTCTGTGTCTCTACTCGACGGAAGACCAAGTCGAACTGGGAAGGAACCAGTCAGAGGAGGTGTGGCCAAAAAGATGACTCGGTCTCCAGGCAGAGAAGCAGAGTTACTACCCATTCCTGGATAATCTTCCCCTCCACTATGGAGAATTCCTGTTGCAGAGCTGAAATCTAGGAAGAGGCAGGTCTCAATTTTTCAGCAATGAAAAAGTTAAATTTCAAAAATTGTAAATGAGATTATGTCTTTGGATATCAAAAAACTAGGAAATCTGAAATTCCATACTTAATATTAAATTGCTATTTTGACTGGAGTAGGATGAGACATATTTTCATATACGAAGCTTTTCATTTCAGGAATATAGCAAACATTAATCAAAGTTGGCAAAGGCTGTTGCAAGAATATTTATCTAAAACGTATTTCTATATATTTTAGCTTCTTTGTGCTAAACTCAAAACTGTGGCTTTGTGGTTCTACCCTCTGAAAGAAGGATGGATGAAGTAAATAAATTTTGCTGTTGTCTGCTAGTACTTCTTTTGTAAAATCATTATATCAATAAGTACAGCTCAGATACTAGCAACTATTAAGACATAAATAAAATTCGCTATTCTTGAGCATCAAGTCTCACAAACACAAAACAGTCACTTTATTAAAATACTAGAATACATTTGTACTGATTTTTCTGTCTCTCCCATACTATATGCATAAAATTATTGAACTATTCATAATTTTTAAAAAATAATTGTTGAAAACCCTAAAACTGATAAAAGAATGGGTCAAAGTGGAAAATTGAGAGGATGCTCCCACAGCGGTTGCTCACAATTTCTTCAATGAAATACCCCAACTGATAAAATACATAGCAAATAATATGTTGAACAAGTGTAAGCACAAGCACAAGCAAATGGAGCCATATTTAGGAATGTTTTAAAATATGCTTTGTGCTGCAATTCTTAAATCATCTTAACATTTATTAAAACTATTGCATACCACTCATGTCAGAAACCAATTTAATCTAGATTTCAAAAAACAAAAATATTTCACTACAATGATTATCATATCACATATTCACTTGACAGTGACTTCTTATTTCTAATTTAATCTTTGGCACGGTAAATCAATTTAAAATCTGGTATGCTGTACTAAAATAAATACAGAATAAATCCAAAGATATCTTGTATGAGAAAGAAAAACAGACTGTGCCTATTGTAAAACAATCCAAGGGAAAAGAAGGTAAAAGAATAAAAACATACAATAGGGGGCTACCAAGTATCATTTGAATCCATTTTGCTTTTATTGCCTCAAGGGGAATTGCAGAAACAGAGAAAGATGGAAATTTGTTATTAGTTGTATTAACTTCATTGTTCTTTCAATAGTGCTTGGTAGGCTCTAAGGGGAATCTACCTCTTCAACTATCCTATCAAATTTTAGATAAACATTACACTAATAGTTTGCACTTACCATTTTACAGTTTTTAAATATATATAACAGCTATTGCAAAATATTCTGTTTTTTAGAATATTTAATAACTATTGCAAAGTTATTCAGTACTCAACTATGTTTTATACAACTCTTTCTAAATTTTAGAATTAACACATTTGGCTTTTACATTTCTATCTCATATTTTCTTTGAATTAAGGCCAAAATAAGAAACTAGATGACAAAACTTCACTTTAATTGAAATTTTTGGCATACCAATGGTTAGAATACTAAGCTAAGGATCTCCATTCATGGTTAGGGGAATTGTTAATCGATGCAGGAGAATATCAAGTGATGTACAGTATTCTCAGTGTTTGTTGTTGTTGTTGTTGTTAGTTGCGAAGTCGTGTCCGACCCATAGTGACCCCATGGACAACTTTCCTCCAGGCCTTCCTGTCCTCTACCATCCCCTGGAGTCCATTTAAGCTCACGCCGATTGCTTCAGTGACTCCATCCAGCCACCTCATTCTCTGTCGTCCCCTTCTTCTTTTGCCCTCAATCGTTCCCAGCATTAGTCTCTTCTCCAGTGAGTCCTTCCTTCTCATTAAGTGGCCAAAGTATTTCAGTTTCATCTTCAGGATCAGGCCTTCTAAAGAGCAGTCAGGGTTGATCTCTTCTAGGACTGACTGGTTTGATCGCCTTGCAGTCCAAGGGACTCGCAGGAGTCTTCTCCAGCACCATAGTTCAAAGGCCTCAATTCTTTGACGCTCAGCCTTCCTTATGGTCCAACTTTCACAGCCATATATTGCAACTGGGAAAACCATAGTCTTCACTATACACACTTTTGTTGGCAGGGTGATGTCTCTGCTTTTTAGTATGCTGTCTAACTTTGCCATAGCTTTCCTCCCCAGGAGCAAGCGTCTTTTAATTTCTTGGCTGTAGTCCCCATCTGCCATTTCTTCCCCATCTATTTGCCAGGAATTGAGAGGGCCGGGAGCCATGATCTTAGTTTTCTTAATGTTGAGTTTCAAGCCAACTTTTGCACTCTCCTCCTTCACCCGCATCAGAAGGCTCTTTAGTTCCTCTTCACTTTCTGCCATTAGAGTGGTATCATCTGCATATCTGAGGTTGTTGATATTTCTCCCGGCAATCTTAATTCCAACTTTTGATTCATCTAGCCCTGCCTTTCTCATGATGTGCTCTGCATATAAGTTAAATAGGCAAGGCGACAGTATACAGCCTTGCCAAACTCCTTTCTCAATTTTGAACTAATCAGTGGTTCCGTGTCCAGTTCTCACTGTTGCTTCTTGACCCGCATATAGGTTTCTCAAGAGACAAATAAGATGGTCTGGTACTCCCATCTCTTTAACACACAATCAAAGGCTTTAGCATAGCCAATGAAGCAGAAGTAGATGTTTTTCTGGAACTCCCTAGCTTTCTCCATGATCCAGCGTATGTTGGCAATTCTCAATATTAAGGGTAAAATAATCCTGTAGATTTATTTATTTAAAAAAAACCTATGCCTAAATAATATATATTTGAATCTAGCTTCAGAGATTTTTTTTGTTATAAAAATGTTACAAATGTTATAAGTAATGAGCCAAAATAATAAGCAAAACCAGTAGTTGCCAATTTACTATTGCTTAATAAATACAATCCTGGACTCATGACAGCAAAATCTGTGAAAAAACAGAGGAACTTATCAATAAGATAGAGTTAGATAAAAACATATTTAGGATGCAACAAATTTGATTTGATCTGCAAAAATACTTCATCAATTCTGCAAAACAATCTTAAAACTCAGCCTTGGCTTGGAGGTTAAATATGAGTAAACCTTGAAGACCTCCAGACAATATCAGAGATAGCTCTGTTAGGAAATAAATTATTGCAGCGAACCTCATGGATATTTTTGAAGAAGTTGATCTGTCCCTCTATAGCTTCAATATTAAGTTCATAGTCCATGGCAAAGGAAATACAATCTAGTGAGTTTAGATTTTCCACAGTCCCCAAAATTATAATTTAAACTAACCAAGAAAATAATTTTGAGATGTTATCTTGAGACTAAATGGAATGTACCTCATCTTCCGTAGAATGAAGAAAATATAGAAAGATATTTTCTTTATTAGCTACATATCAGACTGACTTTTAAACCAGACTTTCAAAGCCCTTAAAATCTCTAAAAAGATTAGCATTACTAACCTGCAGGATGAAAGTGCCCACCCATGAGTCATAAGTTATCAGATTTCTAACTACCACAATCGCCATCCGTTTATAATTTCTGCACACAGATTTAAGTCATCAAACAAGGAAAGGGAGAGTCATCCTTATAAGCTGGCTGCCCATTTGTTCAACTATTTCATTCTCGGGCTGACATTTATTTTTAAATTGCTGGTTTTGCTAAGCAGAGAGGAAATGCCAACTTTGCTGTTACTGGAATATGCAGGCTACTTGCTTGTGTTTCTCCTTCCTCGGCCCATTCCAAAAGCTTGCACATAGTGCTGCATCATCAGACAGAATAATACAGGAAGAGAAGCAAAAAGCCACTCTTTCTCTGGGCAGGGAAGGCCTTCCATAAGCACTGCTATGGGTTCAAAAGTTCACAGTGGTTTCAATTTCACCTTTTAGCAACCAATGAGAAAACAGCAACTGCAGATAGATCCTCTGTCCACAAAGGAAAAATTAACTCACTGAGTACCTGACTTGTTGAGGTGAAAAAAAACCTATCAATTACAAATGTTGTTTCCTTTTTCCAAACTGTAACAATATGTTCAGTAAACTTTTGCTTAAAACAAAAAGCTTTTTCCCTGAAAGCTTCTACAGAGGAATAGGCTACTGATGAAAGAGAACAATGTGGTTTTCCCTCACTCTTCCCACCCCAATCCATTTTTTCTCTCTTCCAGAAACTTAAAAGGTAAAACTCCCTATCTTGTCATTTTGTTAGCTCAGAATTCTTCAAACTTGGCAACTTTAAGATGTGTGGACTTCAACTTTCCAAATTCCACAGCCAGCATGCTGTCAGCACACAAGTCCCCCGTACATACCTTGAAATTGTCAAGTTTGAAAAACACTGAGTTATGACAATGCAATTATTTGTCAATGCATTCTTATCAACCCACAAATTCCTCTGCATGTCCCCTTCAGATTAATCTTATACCACTGGAAGAATTGAATTCCTTTGCAAAAATTAAATGACCAGTTTTATTTTTCTTCTCTGTCAAAAAGGTTTCTTTCTCATACCTTTCAAAACAGTGAAATCTTAATAAATACCTATGCCATCAAAATTTTGCATCCCCAGCTGCTTTCATTTCCAAATACTACAGATGCATTCTTCATTTTAGCTTGAAAGGGTTTTAGACAATTTCTCTTAAATTTTATAAAATTAGTCCCTTAATCATCCAGCACCTATAGAAACCTCTTTCCATCACATCATATATACAGCTCTGAACTGAATACTTGAGCCCTTCTCAAAGTGTTCCTCCCTCCCCCTTGCAACCCTTGCTTTAGTCCCATTCAAAGCATTCATTATGTGAATATTCCAGATACTCCTATCCTTGTGTCTCCAATATTGTTCTAATAAAAATAGCATCTGCAGATGTTCATAAATTCAATGCATGTCTGCAGAAGGAAAGCTGCTGCATACACAGCCGTATGTGTAAAGGCTTTTCCTCGTGAAAAATCTCACACTAAACATAGAACTGCCTGCAAGAAAGCAGTATCATTAGAGTCATATCAACATGGGGAAAGATTATCCAGAGGGCTCATTGGATACGCATCCCAAATAATATAACATATAAATAAGGTTTTATAAACTCTTAATCCCTCCTTATGTCAAAGCTCAATTCCAGGTGACTTTATGGACATGCCCATATAATTTCTCAGGCAACAGTATGAAAGTGATCTACTATGGTCTTTTTCTGGGACATTGTTTTACCCTTCCGTCTTACTTACAAATCTAGGACTTCCTGGTGGTCTCTCATCCAAATATTAACCCAGTCTGTTTAGCATTTTGAAATCAGTCATTGTCAGTTAAGTACTGCCTCCCACTATAGGCCCATTTGAGGTGGTATACTACAAACAATAAATCTGCTATCCAAATGTTGGATAAAACATTTCCTTTATACATGATACTAGTGCTTAATACTTTGCCGATTATTATTTGATAAAATTGTTCAATATGATCTAATTTGATAGAAACTCAGACACAGCAAATAACTATACAGTTTAATTGCTACTCACACAATGCCCTCCAGAATAATCCATAATATCCTTCCCCAAAATAAAATCCTTTCTTCCTAAAAGATCATGAATCCAATCTTTAATAAACAAAGCTTTGGGATAAAATGAAATCTGGAAAAACATATAAATTTAAAAACGCATATAATTCAGAAGGAAGAGCAGGAATGAAAAGATAAGTTATAAAATATGGCTGAATAATTATTTATTAATTTATAGAAAATGGCAAAAAGATTTAGTTAAAGCAGTGTCGTCCTCCAAATAAACACATTATCCAACTCAGCAAATTTAGTTGGCCATAATTTTGAATCCTAACAGCATGTCCCATATCTGTGGCAGGGACTTTTATATTCACATGTTTGTCAGAAGTGTGACAATAATCAAACTGTTGAGTTAATTTCCTAACACCCACTCTAGCCACCAAGGATATTGTGATTTTTTTTTTATTACTGTTATTATCTAGGGCAGTACTTTCAAATAAAGCACTGGACTACAGCCACCATCACTTTTATTTCCTAAGAATGACTAATGCCTATGTGAAATTCAACTGCATTATTGCAAATAGAAATTATACTACATATTAGTGTTTTGCAGTACTCCCGTCTCTATTTATTTATATATTTTTTTAAAAAATAAGCTCAGATGTGAAGGAACAAATAGCTCAACTATGATGGGTCACATCAAGCATTTTAAAATATTGCCTTTTGAAAAATCTGCTGAAATAGGCCAGGAACCACTAGTACCCACAATCCACTTTGCATACAAGAACAGTGTATGTCTAAGAAACTCGCATTGGCACTTGACATTTTAAAGCCTTGCTTTTTAAAGTTGAAGGATTAAATAAATTATCAACTCTAAAAGTTCCAGAAAAAAAAGAAAAATATGTCCATAGTAATATATTCTTCACTTAGAAATTTGTAAGAATAGATTTTCTATGCCAATGCTTTGTAAAGTTTCAACATTCAAACAATAAGATTTTCTTCACTGGAATGGATGAAGTTTTATTATACATAGCTAAAGTTTAAAAATATCCAAGAGAGATTTTTCAGTCATTTGCTATAAAAACAACAGTATAGCAGAACACCAAGAAAAATTAATAGGATGTCACGATACCCTGCACCAGTAATAAAAAAAGATTTAACAAGCTATTAAAAGGGGATCTTGGCAATATTTACAATGATGAATGGAAAAATATTTTGCCAGACTTGGAAACAACTAAATTATATATTCAAACAGTTATTTCAGTTTTCTGCATCCAGTCCTTATGTAGAAAAAAAGTCATGATATTCAAAATATCAATATACTACTTATTTTTACAAAACAAAAATATAGAGAAAAATCTAAAGCAATTCAAAAACAAACCAATGAAGAATAAGCAAATTCAACAATCAAATGAAGTTTGACAGAAAAAAACATCTAGAAATATATTGAAGTATACGGTAATATATTCCATGAGTCAACAATTTGCTGTGGATCTTTGGAGCTGCAAATAAAAATAAAAAACCTAAATATTAATGTGACAAAGGTAAGAGTAGGGAAGGGGCGTTGGTCTTACCTGATACGCCTCTTCTCAACAGGAGGAGCCATCATTCAGGAGGGGTTGTCCTCGTCCACTCAGAGTGAGGACCGAGTCTGTCATTTTTTGCTGGGTCCGCCCTCATGTGACCCAGATCCGGCGAGAGACGAAGAACAGACTTGACGTGGCCCAGAATCCAAATACAGTCGATGAAAAATGACCTTCCCTCCTGCAACCGCCAAAAACTGAAAAGGGCGGACACTGGCTAGCAAAAATAGTCCAAAAAACCCAAACACCAAGGCAGTCTGAAGACCTGGCTTCAGCCCAAAAAAACGGCTTGGACACGTGCAGGGCGGGACTGAATGATGGCTCCTCCTGTTGAGAAGAGGTGTATCAGGTAAGACCAACGCCCCTTCTCCAACGTGGGAGGAGCCATCATTCAGGATGGGACCTACCAAAGTGTAAGAGTCCCCAGGGAGGGCAGGTCCAAGCCCCTGTCACAGAGACTCCCCCAAAACTCGTTGAAGAACCCTCCGACCGAAGGCTGCGTCAGCCGACGCAAATTTGTCGATTTTATAGTGTAGGATGAAGGGGGAAGAGGAAGTCCAGGTGGCCGCACGACACACCTCCGCCAGAGGAGCTTGGGTCGCCCAGGCAGCAGATGTAGCCGCACTCCGAGTAGAGTGGGCTGTAATCCCCGGGGGTCTTGGCAACCCAGCCACTTCGTAGGCCTTGGCGATGGTGCCCTGAATCCAGCGCCCGATGGACGTAGCGGACACCTTCCGCCCTAGCGAGTGAGGTAAAAAGGCCACGAAAAGAGCCTCCGTCCTGCGAAATTCGCAAGTACGGTCAATGTAAATGCGGACCGCCCTACGGACGTCCAGAGTGTGCCAGACCTTCTCCGAAGGGTGCGAAGGGTTCGAACAGAAACTAGGTAAAACCAGCTCCTGAGACCGGTGAAAAACAGAATTAACTTTTGGAACAAAAGAGGGGTCCAAACGAAGAACAACATGGTCCAAGTGGAATATACATAAGTCCTTATGGACCGACAGATTCGAAAGCTTGGAAATCCTGCGAGCCGAGGTGATCGCTATCAGGAAGGCCACCTTGTAAGAAAGGTAACACAGGGAAGTCGAACGAAGAGGTTCGTAGGGGGCCGTCGTGAGAGACTGTAACACCCTGGGGAGATCCCAGGTGGAGTAACGGTGCACAACGGGAGGCCGTAGGTTGGACGCCCCCCGCAAGAAACGTCGAACCGTTGGGAGCTGGCCCAGCGAGTCCACCCGAGCGCAGGAGAGGACCGACGACAAGGCCGCCACTTGGCGTCAAAGGGTATTAGGAGAAAGAGCCATGTCCAAACCCCGCTGGAGGAACTTCAGCACCTTGGGCAGGGGAATGTTAGTGGGCGAAAGGCCCTCCGAGGCACACCAGGAACAGAAGGACTTCCAGGTGGAAGCATAGATGCGTTCAGTGGAAGGGCGACGCGAAGCCTGTATCGTTAAGAGTACGTCCGGGTCGTAATCCTGCCGCCTTAGAGCGCCCCACTCAACCGCCAGGCGGTTAGCTGGAACCACTGGAGATCCGGGTGCATCAGCGGTCCTTGGGTGAGCGATGTCTCCATGGCGGGAATCGTCCAAGGCAGCTCCACGGACAGGGACTTCAGGTCCGTGAACCAGGGCCTCCTTGGCCAATGAGGTGCCAAAAGGATGACCTCTGCCCGCTGCTCCAGGACCTTCCGGATGACTTGCGGCAAGATCGCCAGTGGCGGGAAGGTGTAGAGGAGGCCTGGCGGCCACTGCGTCCAGAGCACATTCACCCCTGCCGCTCCCGGGGAAGGAAACCGAGAGAAGAACCTCGGGACCTGCCTGTTCTTCAGGGTGGCAAACAAGTCCAGCTGCGGGAGACCGAAGCGGCTCACGATGGACTGGAAGAGGGCAGGATGGAGGCGCCACTTGGCATGATCCATCTCTGATCGGCTGAGCCAGTCCGCCTGGGTATTGGAAACCCCGGAGATGTGGTCCGCAGATAGGGAGAGGAGATGACGCTCCGCCCACAGGCCAAGTCTGAGAGCCTCCCTCATGAGGGTGCGCGACCGGGTGCCCCCCAGCCTGTTGATATGGGCCTTGGCCGTCGTGTTGTCCGTGAGGACTAGTACGTGACGGCCCGCCAAGGCGACCCTGAAAGTCCTGAGGGCCAAGAAGACCGCCCGAAGTTCCAGCACGTTGATGGAAGTTGTCGATTCCAGTGGGGACCACCGACCCTGAGCCAGCTGGCCATCGGAGTGGGCGCCCCAGCCGGACAGGCTGGCGTCCGTTGTCACAACCACCCTGGGAGGTTCGCAGAACAGGCACCCCCGAGCGAGGGCCGGGGATCGCCACCACGTGAGGGACCGGAGGACTGCCGAAGGGACTGGAACCCAGGACTGCGATGTACTGCGGCCCATCTTCTGGAAAGGTAAGAGGAACCATTGAAGATCCCTAGCGTGTAGGCGTGCCCAAGGGGTGATAGAAATTCAGGAGATCATCTTCCCCAGGAGATTGGACAGAAGAGCCAGTGGGGCCCGTCGATCCCGCTGTATCTGGGAGACTGTCTAATGATGTCCCGTCTCTCCTGGGAGAGAAAGACCCTACACTGCAAGGTATTGACAATGGCGCCCAGGTGGGGAAGGGTATGGCAGGGTTAAGGTGGCTTTTCTCCAAGTTGATGGAAAACCTATGCAGCTCCAGCGTGGAGATTGCTACCTGGAGATGGCGCCTCGCGAGATGTTCAGAGGACGCCTGCACTAAAATATCTTCCAGGTAGCATTGGATTCTCACTGGCAATGACCTGAGGTGGGCAGCAACCGCGGCTAGGATCTTGGTAAAGAACCTAGGAGCTGATGAAAGGCCGAAGGGAAGGGCCCTATACTGGAAGTGCCTACCTGCATAGCAGAACCGAAGGTACTGCCGATGGTCATGGTTGATTGGAACGTGCAGGTAGGCCTCCGTTAGGTCAAGGGAAGCTAGGAAGTTGCCCCTCCTAACGCCCCCTAGGATAGACTGCAGGGAATGCATCTTGAACCGCCTATACTTAACATAGCGGTTCAGATGCTTGAGGTCCAGAATTGCTCTGTAACCCCCTGAGGCTTTGGGAACGACAAATAGAATGGAGTAGTGTCCCTGCCCCTGCTGGTCCAAAGGGACCTGCTGGATGGCACGAATGTCCAGCAGGTGTTGGACCGCCTCGTCCATAAGTGCTTTCTTGGAAGGCACTCTGGAAGTGGGACAACGAAAAACCTCGGGGGGAGGGAGAGGAACTCTAGCCTGAGGCCCGTGGAGATGGTCTCCAGGACCCACCTATCCTGAGTAGTCTGTTGCCAAGCGGAATAAAAAAGGGACAGACGGCCCCCAATGGGGGGGCCAGCGAGAGACTCAGCGTGAGCGCCTAAAGGAATGACCCTCGCCTCCGCCCCGAGTGGGACGCTTAAACAGCCTCCCCCTCCCGGATCGGTTGAACTGCTGGCGCTGCCGATATCCGGACTGACCTGAGGCCCGAGGGAAGCTGAAGGCCTGGTCCGCCGCCCGAAAGGGCCGACATAGATAGGGAGATGCCCGTGAGTTGCCCCTTCTAGAGAGGGAAGGTAAGACTTTTCTCTTGTCCCTAGTTTCCACTACAATGGGATCAAGAGACTGGCCAAAGAGAAACTGCCCCTGGAATGGGGCCGACGCCAGGCGCCACTTGTGGCGTGCGTCAACTGGCCACTGGCGGAGCCAATGCATACGTCTCATCACCACGGCCGAGGCCATGGCCTTAAGAGGCGAAGCGGGAGGCATGGAGGGAGGCGTCCGCTGCAAATTGCGACGCAGCAAAGACCTTATTGAGGTCCTGGTGGGCTCTCAAGTTGGTAGTTGGAATCTGCTCCTGAATCAACCTGAGCCAGATTAGAGAGGATCTGGCAAAAAAGGAAGCAGAAGATGAAGCTCTGATGGCCCAGGCTGCGGCCTGATGTGCCCTAGTGAGGGCCTGCTTGGATCGTTTGTCCTCAGGGCAAAGCAACTCCTCAGGTTCGCCCGGCAACGTCGTGGACGAATGGAGGGCCAGAACCGGGGCATCCACCCGAGGAACGTCCAGCAAGGAAGCAAGTTCCAGAGCGACGTTAAAATGCCTGCGGTCAAGGGAAGAAGCCGCTGGAGCAGATGCCGGGGACCGCCATTGCCATCGGACATTGTCCAGAAAAAGAGGAGGGGCAGGTACAAAGTCCACCTCCGGGGTAACCTCCGTGAACAGCGGATCGATGTGTTGGGTGGAGGCAGCCTCTGTGGACGTCGAGGAGCAATCCAGACCCGCAGCCGTACGGGCCTTGTACAGCAGAGACTTGAATAGGGCCGGGGGAAACAGAGCCGAGGAAGCCTGCTGATCCAGAGGCAGGTCCTCATCCTCCAACAGTGCATAGTCTCCACCATCAGGATCCAGTACAGCCTCCTGGTCCTCCAGATCAGATTCTCCAGAATAATGTTCTGGGGTTGGCGGATCCGCCCCGAATCTGGAGCGATGCAAAGGCCTGTGCTGGTGGGACACTGGAGCACCACCGATCGATTGCATGCATGCCGCTATGCCCTGTTGCACTGCTGCTGTCAACATGGATTGCCAGGTGGCAGGGTCCATTGTAATCTGCGCCACAGGCGCCATTGGAAGCTGAACCGCGGGTTGAGGCGCAGGGTCAGAAGACACTGCTTGGTCATCTTGAGACTGAGGGACAGTGGGCCGTGCCGGGCCAGTCGACTGCCAGGGATCCGTTGAGACCCTAAAGAGGGCCGGATCATCCAGGGAAAGGGCCCCAGTCAATTCTCCAGGGTCACATTCAGGGACCGGAGATATCCCAGCTGCGCGGGAGCAGATCCGTTGCAGGACCTTGTCTCTACGTTGTTCAGCTCGCTCCGTTGCCTTGGAGGTATGGCCTGGCGCGAGGGAGTCACCGCGTGGCAAGAGGAAGCAGAAGGAACCACGTCCTCGGGGGCAGGCCTGTCTGTCTTGTGCCACCTTTTGCTTCCAGGTTTATCTGCCTGGCACTGAGACTTTCCTGGTTGGAGGTCGAGATACAGTGCCCAATAGTCACCCGGCCTGGGAGATATAAAATGGCTGCCTGGGACTGGAGGCAGTTAGGCCCATTGGAAAGGAACCAACAAAATGGCCGCCTGAGGGAATTAGGCCGGTAGGCTCTGATCAAAATGGCCACCGCTGTATTTGACTGGGGAATGAGTCAAAGACCAAACTAGCCGGAGACGCAAGGCAGGGAAGCCGCTCCAAGGCTAGCGGATGAGGCCACGCGAGCCGAGGCTCCAGCGTTCTTCAAAGCCTGAGGATGGAGGCCACGCGAGCTGAAGCTCCAGCACTCTTCAGGCCTGAGGAAGAAGGCCACGCGAGCCGAGGCTCCAGCGATGTTCAGGGCCTTTTAAAATGGCGGGAGAAGGCGGCCGCATGAGCCGAGGCTCTAGCGCTCTTCCCAACCACCTTTTGAGGCTTCGATCCCTTTACGCCCTGCGTGAGACGGGGCTCCAGCGACTAAGAAGGGCTGCCAACGAGAGGGCAATTAGGACAGCTGCCGAGGCACGCGAGCCGAGGCTCCAGCGCAAAAGGGCTTGGGCGAATAGCACCGATCAGCTGTTCAGCGCTCCGAGGGCGATAGCCGAGGCCGCGCGGGCGGCTGCTGGCTGTGAGCGGCGAATCTGTCCCCCGAACAGCCCAAATTGTAAAGCGGGAGACGCCCTCTGCCACAGCAGGAGCCGAGGCTCGACTGTTAGGGATCAACAAAAGCGAAGAGAAACTCACAAGTCAGACAGTCCGTGTCAAACCGGGAAGATGAAAAAAGCCTAATACCGAAAAGCGAAGTCAGGAAGCCAGTCCGAGTCAAAACCAGAAGAAATGCAAAGTCAAAGACGAAAAATAGCCAGGAAATAGGAGGGGAGTCAGGGATCCACATCTGTCCTCTCTGAGGACCGAGTCAGATCTGGGTCACATGAGGGCGGACCCAGCAAAAAATTACAGACTCGGTCCTCACTCTGAGTGGACGAGGACAACCCATCCTGAATGATGGCTCCTCCCACATTGGAGAAAGACATGTGACATAACAATGTGACAAAAGGCACTTGTCTGAAATAACAATATTTATTGTTTGAGCAAATTTTTCATAAGTAAAATAATAGAAAGCAGACAAAAGCAAATACTCTTTTATCTTTAAACAGTTCTTAAAACTAATTAAGATGTTTTAATTTAACTATTTCTAAAAAGATATCTGAGAGCCAGTTTGCTGCAGTGGTTAAGGCATCAGGATAGAAACAGGAAAACCGTGAGTTCTAGTCCTGCCTTAGACACAATGCTAGCTAGCTGGGTGACCTTGGGCCAGTCACTTTCTCTCAGCCCTAGCAGGCAAGTAATGGCAAACCACTTCTGAAAAACCTTACCGAGGAAACTGCAGGGACTTGTTCAGGTAGTAGCCAAGAATCAAATATGACTGAACTGAAGAAAAAAGAGAGACAGGGCTGCAAACTTTGAATACATTCTCTGCCTATTAAACCTTATTTTAAACATATTTGAACAATATGTTCATAAATTAGAGCCGAGGTGGCGCAGTGGTTAGAGTGCAGTACTGCAGGCTACTTCAGCTGACTGTTCAGCAGTTCAGCGGTTCAAATCTCACCGGCTCAAGGTTGACTCAGCCTTCCATCCTTCCGAGGTGGGTAAAATGAGGACCCAGATTGTTGGGGGCAATATGCTGACTCTGTGAACCGCTTAGAGAGTGCTGTAAAGCACTGTAAAGCGGTATATAAGTCTAAGTGCTATTGCTATTGCTATTGCTATTAAACAAAAATTGTTTTGCTGCCAACACATTGGAGAGGGGAGGGCCTCTAGCCTACTGGAGATATTGCTCCAAAATTCCTTTCTTTTATTATTTCTTAGGTTGCAATGTGATCCAAACAAGGGGTTAAGAATTCTGAGATTATCCAGAAAGTATTTGATAATAAAGCAAGGATTCTCTTTTTGGCTTGATTGAAAAAAGTCATCACCACATTCAGAAAACATGGTAGGCTAAAAACTATGGATACACAGTTGCTTCTCCATAGTGGGTGGAGCCATCATTCAGGATGGGTTGGCCTCTGCCCATCAGCCAATGAGGACCGAGTCTGTTTTGCTTATGCTGGGATACTTCTTGTGCCCTCCCAGCTTAGACTCGGTCCTCAGCGAGGGCAATCGTGGCAAGTCTAGCTCCCATCCTGAATCTTGGTTCTCAATATCGGATTGACTGATCTACCGGATTTTCAGGTTGTACAGGCTGCGAGTTATTTTTCATCCCTGGGGAATTGCCATCTGCGCCTTCCTCGAACGGGGGGCGTCGGCTCCAGCTGACCTTCGGGCCCGGGGTCGGGACGCGAGGGCAATCGTGGCAAGTCTAGCTCCCATCCTGAATCTTGGTTCTCAATATCGGATTGACTGATCTACCGGATTTTCAGGTTGTACAGGCTGCGAGTTATTTTTCATCCCTGGGGAATTGCCATCTGCGCCTTCCGCGGACGGGGGGCGTCGGCTCCAGCTGGCCTTCGGGCCCGGAGTCGGGACATTGCGTTTGAAAACGCAGGGGGGGAGTTGCCTACTCTCTCCGACCCCCCATCGATCAG
>QLTV01002845.1:159882-182421 GCA_003457575.1 Thermophis baileyi | reverse complement strand
CCTGTCCCTGTCTTACTGTCCTATTGTCCTCATTTATCTGTACTTACTTTGTTTATGTTTATACCTATACATGAGTTGGGCGGCATAAAAATGCAACAAATAAAATAAATAAATAATAAATAGTCGCGAAGTCGTGTCCGACCCATCGCGACCCCATGGACAACGTTCCTCCAGGCCTTCCTGTCCTCTACCATCCCCCAGAGTCCATTTAATCTCACGCCGATTGCTTCAGTGACTCCATCCAGCAACCTCATTCTCTGTCGTCCCCTTCTTCTTTTGCCCTCAATCGTTCCAAGCATTAGGCTCTTCTCCAGTGAGTCCTTCCTTCTCATTAGGTGGCCAAAGTATTTGAGTTATCTGGCAAAATACTGTACATCAAAAACTTTTTCTCAAATTATACGAATTGTTTTGTAGTATCAAAGTTGAAGGCAGAGGTAAACTTTTAGCAGTTCAGACCCCATTTCAGAACACAAGTTGTGTTGCACAAATGCAGCAGCAACTTGCAGATTTTCAGGAATATTACAGATAGTCTTCAAATTTATGAACATTTGTTTAATGATGGTCCAGAATTACAATGCTTCAGAAAGGGTGCTTTACAATCTGTAAAGGCCTTCCAGTAACACAAACATTGCTCTACCATCTCTGTGATCACATGATTGAGATCAAGGTATTTAGCAATTTGGGCGCATTTACAAACAGTTGCCAAGTGCCCCACGGTCATATGATTGTTATTCGTAATCTTCTCTGCTGGCTTCTTCTGAAAGTTATGAAAGGAGCTGAACTCTTTGGCGGGTCTGTTCCCGCCAAAGGAGTTCCCTTCTATACAGATAGGGGAGCTGAATGCTTCAGTGGGGTGCAGGAATGGAGCTAAAATTCTGAAAATTTCAGCTTCATTCCTGTACCCCGCTGAAGGAATTCCTTTCTGTACACAGAGAGGAGATGAACCCTTCAAGAGGCAGCTCTTTCAGCCATTCCCCAAAGACAACTGGGAACCGAAATCCAAGCAGAGTGGAGAGGTCGTGTTTGGTAAGGAGCACGGGGTGCCGCAGGCAGGCACCCGGAGGTCCAGCACACACTGCATGTATGAGTCTCTTTGCTCAGGGGTTGAAAGTACTGCTTGGATTTCAGCAGGGAGAATTCATACAATATACTAATATACCATTGTAGCACTATTTTAAAGGTCTAAATTATCTTTATGCACAATTCTATGCATACTTCATTATCATTCAACCTACTCCCAGGAAGCTATATATAATACTGCGGTCTTAGAGTAATATTAATTTCCTTGAACAGTTTTATGTCATTGCAAGTTAACCTAATCCTAATGTGTAACATAGTGTATACCCAATAACTTAGAAACATTTGGCTTAATAATATATTCAATTATTTCATTCTAGACTTAAATGCCAAACTACTATAATTCTAATAACTGTGAGATAATGCCTAATAAAAAGATCACTATTTTAAGCTATTTGTTAAGTATAAATTACTTTGTGTATTAAAGAAAACTATAATATGCCTAAATCTGAGGTGAATGTTGCTGGTCTTTGTGTTACATCCAAAGGGTTACAATATTTTGAGAAGAAAGTAATGAAAAAGTAGAAGAAATAAAACATGAAGAAGCATTTCATATAGTTTTTTTAATATTGGAAGTAGTTCATAAACACGTTTTTACTAATTCCTTCATCAACCCTATAAAGTGCATCAGATTAATATTTCTACAGATGGAACACAAATAACTTGCTTTCTGTGGTTATTACACAACACCAACAATTCAGTAGATATATTCATAACCACCCAGAGTCACTTGTTAACATATGCAGTTACAGAAATCAAACAAATAAATAAGTCCTAAGACAGGTGAACAAAACTTTCATTCAATACGGAAATATACCAGGATCTGTACAGCAGAGTTAAATGGGGAGGAGGAGCAGGGATCCATTCTGCCCCTCAATTCCCCCAATGGAAAATAGGGAACAAATGTATTGCCTTCCTCAAATCCAGGATGGCTTTGGAGAATGTTTATTTTTCATCCCTCTCTTAAGATATACCATTTTCCCCAAAATAAGACATCCCCTGATAATAAACCCTATCGGGCTTTTGAGTGCATGGCAATAAGGCCAAGCGCTTATTTCACAGTTCAAAAAAATATAAGACAGGGTCTTATTTTCGGGGAAACATGGTATTTGTGAATAAACTGTTTCTCTATATATAATTTTTTAACATATAAACTATTAACAATTGCTCACTTTTTTATCTGCTTGTTCTATATAGTTTATGAAAAGGCAGTTAGGACTTTCCATAATAAATAGTGGTTCTCTAGTGTTTCAATTTTTGCAAATCACGACGAATGCTACAAAACAAAGACAATGGCTTAGCATCAGTATTAACACAATATAACTGACTTTACATCCATAATAGAAATAGTTGAATTTTTCAACTTATGTGAATTTTATAATAAAGACAAATTATGATATAAATCAGAATTCAAATTACACAAAAGGGGTAGTCTTAAATGACTGGGAATTCTATATAGAGAATATACAATCATATTAGTAGATTTGTATTTGTTGTAAAGTGCTACAACAAATATAATCAGACATAACAAAGCATGATTTAATATTTATAAACAAACCTTTAAGGGGTTTTGGATTTTTGGATTTTCCCCATCCTCCTTTTACTTCTTGATTTGATCACAATTCATATTTGGTAATTTCGTTTGAACTAAAAAAAAGGTTTTATACTAAAAAAAAGAACTATAATTTGATGGAGAATTATTCTTTGTAAGAGTGATATTCTTTAAGCCATTATCATGTTAAAGCATTGAAACCATTAAGCCTTTAACATGTTAAAAGATAACTCTGGTTTTTTTTATCAAATTATAGTTTTTGTGATTACAAGACAGTGTTAGAAGGATATGTAGCCCTGCAGCAGACTGTCCCCCAGAATAAAATGCAATTATACCAGTAGGAAATATATTTAAATGACTAATCTCTGTGTTCTTTTATGGATGTCAACAGTACAGACAGGTTATAAATCACCAGCTTTTGGTAAAGTGATCAAATAATTAAATGTAAGAAAAACCTAACAGATTACTAAAGCCTGAATATAGGAGCCATTTTAAAAGTGGTTGAGAAAGAAAAATAATTGTCCCTACTGCAAATGAGGTATTTTTTTGGCAAAATCTAATGTTTAATATTTCCTTTTTTCCCCCATTCTCTATGTAAAACTAAAATATTATTGTACCCAAAATTCCTAATTTTAATAAAAAATATAGTTAAAATGGAATTTAACAAAGAAATTTGGTTATAACTAAAAATCCAGAGTACCTTTGAACATAGAATCATAGAATCATATGGAAGGTACCTTGGAGGTATTCTAAGCAGGTGGGCTGCTGCCGGTTCGGACCGGTTCGGGCGAACTGGTAGTTCTGACCAGTGGCCGCCCCGGCGCTATCCCGTCCTATATAATTGCCGTGTGTTTGATGCCATGTGCACGCTCACATTTTCAGTTCTGGGTAAACCAGTTATTACATTATGTGACACCCACCTCTGATTCTAAGTCTAACCCCTTCCCCAAGGCAGGAGTCCTTATACCACAAAATGGTTGTCCAATCTTTTCTTGAAAACCTCCAGTGATGGAGTATCCACCAGGAGGCAAGCTGTTCTATTGATTAACCATTCTCACTATCAAGAAATTCCTCCTTATTTCAAGGTTGAATTTCCCTCTGAGAAACTTCCACCCACTGTTTCTTGTCCTGCCCTCAGATGCTATAGAGAGTAAATCTAGACCGTCTTCCATGTGACAGCCCTTCAAGTGTTGTGTGTGCAGACATGTTTGTGTGTGTATGTGTATATCTTCACTGTTGCCTTGAAAATGACCCAAGATATGGAAAATGGATTCTAAGAAACAGATACTTCAATGCATTAATGTACATGCTTAATAATGGATCAGTATGAATTTGTTTAATATTTATAATATAGTATTCTGAAGCTTACATCAATCAATCTGAACAATGATTAACTTCTTAAATAATAAAAATCTAGAAATATTAAAATCCTTTGTTGAAGTTTGTTTTCAGTACTAAAATTGTGCTACTTGCCTGCATATGACAGACTGAATAGCTTAACATTCCATTCAGAGTGAAAACTGCTGACCAGACTATCAGCAATGTAAACATGATGGAAGTATTTCCAGTGTAATGGAAAAGGTTGGAAAATTCACTAGGTAACATCCTAAAACTGTGTAGTTCATTCTGATATTTTATTCTACAATGCACCAATTAAGTTTTGATCTCAAATTTGCTTTGGAAATTTTGAAAGATTTTATAGCTTTTAAAGTCAATTGGAAAACTATATTCTTGCTACAAGTTACAGTCTCCACTCAGTAACTGAGGCTCATTCAATAACTTTGGGGCAGAACATATACAACACTCCTTTCTAAGCACTATAGTGATAAAGTGGATTGCAATACACAAAAGTTATGTGCATTCAACAGACATAAATTATCCACTATAAGCACTTCAACAATGCCACAAATATAAACAATAGTCTTGTTGTAACAAGATTATTGTTTATATCTGATGAGTTGTTGAAGTGCTTTCAATGGATCATTTAAACCTACACTATTAAATATAGAGGATAATACCCAGATTATATCTACATTGAATAATGTCAGAGAAGTATGTAATCCTTCATCACAACTGCAATCGTTTCATTTCTAGCAAGCTTGTAATTAGCTAGTACCTGTTCATTTGTAATATATGAGAATTTCTTCCAAGCAACCAACAAAGGAAGTGTAAGAATTGATACTTTTCTTCCTGCAGGCATCAGTGTAACACAATAGATACACAGCATATTGTAAAAACACATAGATCTGCACTGAGAAATGGGCTACTATTTTTACAAAGATGCAGTACAGAAGCCCTTCTATATCCACATTTTGTAGAAATCTCTAGCATATCATTGGCAAAAATACACTAAATCTTTCCTTTATTATTCTAATCAGAGGTGGGATTCACATAATTTCCCTACCGGTTCGCCCAGCACCGAAAATGTTGGTTACGCACATGCCTTCGGCGCTTGCGCGTGGCCTTCCATGCATGCGCTTTGCTCGCGCGCATAGCTTGCACGCATGCACGCGGCTTGAAAACGTGGCTAAATAGGGCGGGCATAGCGCCGGGGCGGGTGGGCAGGCCCACCTACAGGTCGCGACTACCGGTTTGCCCGAACCGGTCCAAACCGGCTGAATACCACCTCTGATTCTAATAAAGGAAAGCATTTTTAAAAATTACTGACATGATCCTACATGCTATTAGATTGCAATTATAAACACTGAAAGAGTGATGCAAATCACAATGTGAATTCAATCAGTCCCTACAACAGCTAGAACAAAAATCCATACCCTTAAAGAGAATATCACAAAATGCATTAAGCATACAGTATTATAGTTTCTGATAATTCATGGTTCATGAACCAGGCTTTGTTCATAACCTTCATTTTTACTCTTTCCTTCTTTTGGGGAACTGCAATCACCTTTCTCCCTTCATTTTTGTACACATTATTTTTTCTTACTATCATTATCATCATCAAGATGCCTACAATACAACTAATAAGCATTTGGTGGTATAGCACAGACTTTAATGTGGAGTCCTTGGTGCTCTCTGAGCTTGATTGTTTTCTTGTTAACATTTTATTCATTACCCGACTAGGTAACATCTTCAGTGTTAAGAGTGAGGTTTGCCTTCTGTTTCTCTACAGTATCTTGCCCTATCAGAGTTGGTGGAGGATAGTTTCTTGATTGCTTGCTGTTTGATTATTTTAGTTGATAGTTTTATTTTATTATCATGTTTCTATAAGCCACCCATCTCCCTCACAGAATATGGTGTGTGTGTGTGTGTGTGTGTGTGTGTGTGTGTGTCCCCATCCTTGATTAGGGTATTTTTTACTGCTTGTTTGTCTGGTGTTAATCCTGGTGTTAATTCCAGTTTATCTGAGTAGTGATTGTTAGCAAAGAGATATTCCGGTCATTGTTTCCTTTTTAGTTTTTTAACTGTCTCTTTTAAACGGTGTTTAAATATAGTTTATCTCTATGTACCTGTTGATGACTGATTTGTCTGATTCCAAGCTTCCATTCCACTATGGATTCCAAGGACTCCACAGTTCAACCCTAACCTACATGTGTTTCTTCTATTAGTAAGACTTTAAAGTTTGATATTGAGGAACAAGTGGTTTGGGGAATTTGATAAAAGTCCTTAAAAACAAATACTGTAAAGCAAAGATAGGCAACCTGCTACTTTCCAGACTTTCACTTCACTAATCATCAGACTGCATGCCCAATGGCAAGAGACTCTGGGAACTAAAGCCCAAAACTAAAGCCACAGAGAACAGACAGGAAGTTGGCCATGCCGGGAAGGTTGCTGCAAAAGGAAGAGGACGGCCTCAGATGTCGAACAGGAAGTCAGCCATGCTGGGAAGGTCCTTGACATAGAAAAAGGGAGAGACAGGAAGTCCCTCCCAGCTGAAATAAAGGGTCATGTGGTAAGTCACGTGGTTTGTTTGGCACTTGTCAGTTTTAGTACTCATCACGTCTTCCGGAATCAATTAACAAATACCAAAGTATCACTGTAAACCAGAAATCAGGGAATGCTGTTCTGATCTAAGCCCAGGGATCTAAACTGGACTACCTTCAATTACATTATGTGTTTACCTTTGCAGATAAGAGTTCCCTCCTGTGATGGTGTCCCTTCCACAATGTTTTTCTTTCTCTAAGTAGTAAAATTTTGCCACAGAAGTGACTTCATTATTTCTGTCTGCCATATAAAAATTGTTCAGTACAGCTAAGAAGATTATTTTAAATGGCTGGAATAGCTGTCATCTTAAATCAGAATAAAAGGCAACAACTTAAAAATACTCCACAAAGTCAATACTACAGGTAGTCCTTGACTTACGAGCATAATTGTGTCCAAAATTTTCATTGCTAAGTGAAACAATAGTTGAGTTTTGCCCCATTTTTTGACCTTCCTTGCCATAGTTGTTAAGTGAATCACTGCAGTCATTAATAACACGGTTAAGTGAATCTGGCTACCCCATTGACTTTGCTTGTCAGAAAGTTGCAAAAGGTGATCACATGGCCCCAGTACATTGCAACCGTCACAAATATGAGCCAGTTGTCAAGCATTTGAATTTTGATCACATGACCATGGGGATGCTGCAACAGTCCTAAGTGTGAAAATTGGTTATAAATCACTTTTTACAGTGCCGCTGTAACTTCGAACAATCACTAAATGAATGGTTGTAAATCGAGGACTACCCGTATCTGATCCATGTGACCTAATCTCAGTGACCCTGGAATATTCTTGGATCTTCCCTCTAGGATGGCTGAAGACAGAGTATTAAAACACACCCTAGATGTGCTATCTAAGATTGTAAGATTGTCTTCTCTTGAAGGCTCCAAATAGAGGTCTTAAATGGATTCTGAAATAATATAACAGGAATCATTTTTGGCTACCTGCTGGATTAAATTATTCAAATGTAAATGTTCACGACACACAGGAGATTGCTTTAAAACTTTCTGATAGATGACTTCCTGTAGTTCTTTAGCTAATGATTTATAGGTTATGTTCAGGAGTTGCTGGATGTGCAACTCCTTTCTATAGCAATTATTATGCTGAGGGCAATTTTAAGCTTCGTGATCTTGATTTAGGACACACAGTATGATTGATGGTGAAGATAAAATACTTCATTTTTCACTTGTAGGTATTAACATTACAGACTTTATTTAATATCTGTTCACATCTTGGATCCTCATCCAAGAAATTTTCCATAGGAGCTGAGACCACCTCAGTGAGCTTAATGGCATCAGTTCCTGATCAGTATGCAAAATGCTAAAAAGAAGTTTGCTACTTGATGATCCCTATGCCAGGAACTTACAAATCATAAATTGTAATAGTATATAGGAAAGACCTTGGGAGACTGGACAAAGAGAGACTGCCAAGGGATCAATCAGATAAGAGTCACAATGGCTCACAGCTGAGTGTTTGGCAGGGCAAAAGGCCCAGAAGACCCCCACCCTAATTTCTGTTAATGTAGCCTTACAATAAAATAGAATTAGCTCATCTGATTGCAATTCTGTCAGTCTTCCCAAGTAGACCCAACAGGAAACACAACTAGATGAGCTAATTCTATTTCATTGTAAGGCTACATTAACAGAACCTTTCAATTATGAAAGTACCAAGCAACCCCCATCTCCTTTATAACCTGCAAACTTTGGGGTGGGGTCCCTTCTGTGCCTCTTTTTTTGTCCATTAGGCAATTGCAGGCTATGCCTTCTCTTATTTGACTGTTACTTCGGCAGTATCTCTTTCCCCATCTCTTTCCCCATGATGAGCCAACTGCTATGTGAATTATTAAGTTAGTTTTCCTATCACAAGATAACTATTTTTGGCTGTTTGCCTGGACTACTCTATTGATCCACACTTTATCTTCTCAATGGTATTTTGGGGATTCCCCCTATATGCAATACCTTCCTTAACCCAGCTACTGTACAGAGAAAAGAGGGATCGTCTTGAAAAATTCTGGTGGCAAAGATTTTTAATGTAGCCAAATAATTACAAATATATAAGACTTCTTGGAATCTGAATCTTGGCAAAGGTATTTACAAATCTTGTATTTGGCAATCAAAATAATTAATATTTAAATGGCAGGATGTACAATACAGTTATCCTCAACTCACAACCACAATTGAGTCCAAAATTTATGTTGCTAAGTGAGACAGTTAAGTGAATTTTGTCCCATTTTACCATCGTTTATGCCATAATTGTTAAGTGAATCACTGCAGTTGTTGAGTTAGTAACACGGTTGTTAAGTGAATCTGGCTTCCCCATTGACTTTGCTTGTCAGAAGATCGCAAAAAATGATTACATGACCCGGGCACACTTCAACCATCCTAAATATGAGTCAGTTGCCAAGCATCTAAATTTTGTTCATATGACCATGGGGATGCTGCAGTGGTTGTAAGTTTGAAAAATGTTCATATGCCACTTTTTTCAGTGCCATTGTAACTTCAAACAGTCACTAAATGAACTGCTGTCAGTCGAGGACTACCTATACAGAGTAGCAGAATAAAGAATGAATTACTCCTCTCTCTTATTACATCCTGATTTTTATTCGGAATAATACATGCGATGAGAACCCTCTTATGTGTTATCTTCTATCTTGCTGCAGCTACCAATCAGGCTGGCTTTCCTGCCCAATTTTAATTTCATATTCTCCATCTTTTTTTTTATTATATATGTTCTTTAATAAACATAAAAACTCAATATCTACATGAACAGTGTGTTTTCTGAGTACAATTAGTTTTGACAAGTAATAATGGTAATAATAACAATATTCATATCATTGGTAATAGTCACATAGTAATAATAATATTTGCTTATCCATACTAATAAGCCTTCATTGTGTAATTAATCATTCTCTTAAACTTTTAAGTTTCTAACTTCCGTTTCTGTTAACCATTGGTAAAACAAATCCCATGTTAAAAAGTATTCTGTTTCTTCCTTCTCCTTTATTTTGAGTGTTAATCTATCCATCTCTGCGCATTCTAGTATCTTTATTACACTTTCATCTGTAGGCATCTCTTCATTTTTCCATTGTTGTGCAAAAAAATTCTCGCTGCTGTTAACACATGAAAAATTAAATATGTATTCCCTTTATTATACTGTTCTGGTAAAATACCCAACAAGAATATTTCTGATTTAAATCAATAGGTTGGTTTACTATTTTTTCTAACCATGTATGTATTTTTGTCCAATATTTTTTTGCCTTTGGACCAGTGGTGGGTTGCTGCCGGTTCGGACCGGTTCTCCCATACCGGTGGCAGAAATTTTCACCCGCTCACCGAACCGACAGCAATGGCCGGCTGTCCACGCCCCCGAACCGGTTCTCTAGTCGCCGCAGCCCTGCAAAGAACGCTCTGTGCATGAGCAGAGGGTCATTTCTGCGAAGTGACATAGGTGAGCGAAGCGAGTGCACGCAAAACACGCACTTCCGTCACGATGCGAACCGGTAGGGAAGGTAACTGGAACCCACCCCTGCTTTGGACATGTCCACCACATATGATAGTACGAACCCAGTATCTGATTACATTTCCAACATTTGGCGGACATGTTTTCAAACATCTTTGCCATTCTTGCTGGTGGTAAATGCCACCTATAAAACATTTTATATAAATTTTCCTTCTAGGCAGTTGACATTGTTATTCTCCATCTTTTTGTCCACTTAAGATATTTTCTCAAATAGTTTTGAAGATGTCACCATTAGAAGAAAAATTTACTTTGTAAGAATTCAAGTCTCCTATCTTACCATTGCTGTAAACATTTCAAATAGTCTCTTGCAGCTCATTCTACCTCAAACAAGAAGTTGTGGTCCCCTTCCCATTCATTTCCCATCTCAGACTCAGAAGTTGTTGGCCTAAAAGCAGTCTTTGTTGCTAGTAAGAAATGTAACAATAATGCTCTCAAGAACTCTGTTCATAGAAATTATCTACTTGAAGACTATTGTATTCTGGCAAAGTCCACTGCTATTTCTTAAAACCCATTCTTGCTTTTTAAGACACAAATAATAAAACAAAACAAAACAATAAAACAAAATAAAACAAAATAAAATATAATAGTTCTATGGCTACTCTGATTCCATTTTCCCTTCAAGCTCCTCAGTCTACATATACATAGACAGGCTAAACAAATGCTGACTAGAAAAATATTTGGTCTGATTTGAACTATATGACTCTTTTTAGAATGAAGTGCAATACAAAGATCTTATATTGCAGGCAAGGGCAATCCATTCCCAATCTGACTGGAGGTAGTGTTCATTTCCCATCATCTTTAATCAATACAACCACTGACTGTATTCTAAAATATTTGAAACATATCATGTTGACAAACAACCTACCTAGGAGAAATTTCAATAAAATGATGCATAAAATTTACAGATATTGCCTCAGATCTTAATGAACAGAAACTATAATAATACCAAAAAAATGCTAAGGATTTTTAAACTCATGTTATATTACATTTAGTTAATATAATAGCCAAGATCTTAGTTGTTCATTTTTCCACACAATCACATTACCTAACATAGTAAATCTATTTTAAATTGGTATTAGAATGGCCCTTTCCAGCCTACTACATGGAGAAAGGAATGAGTTGACAGCTATATTAAAATGATTCATCTAATATTTGTTATCATTAAATAGTTCCTTTCACACAAGCAAGGAAGCTATTGGCTACTCAAAGATAACTTGTGCTAAAATCCAATGAATAATCTTTTGGAAGATCTACTGAAAATAGTAAAACTAATGTCCAAGTGAATTGCATTAGCCACAGAAGAAACTTGTTTTATATAAAAGATTCATATTGACAGGTATCATGTTTTCTAGTTACCCAACTGCAAAAATTCAAACTGTTGATATGTAGTTGCTTACATATATTTAGGGGCCATGGAGGTAAAAAAAGAACATGATAATTCATTAATAGCTAGCTGTAAAAAAAATTCCCACTGTGTTATGGGTTTAGGAGGTATGATAAGGTCAGCTTATTCTACTTATTTCTCCTCTTTATAATAAAGTCACTTCCTAATTTTTTGCAGGCTAAATTACATGGTCCCAGTTACCAATATTCATAAACTGATGGAAACATGATGCAATATTCTTATTGGCACATTGTAAGTAAAAAAGCCAGTAGATGTCATTTAAGCCACATGCTATTACTTATTCTTAGTTCATAACTCCAAAACTAGACTTTTCTAGACTCGTGTCTTTCATGTATGTTGGAATTATCCAGCCAGTTGCCAAAATCAGCAAAATGTATTTCCAAAAAAAACCCTTTCCAGTTAAAATTCTAGCCAGCATATTTTAAAACACTGCAATTTTCATACTGCATTAACAATAAATTAAAATAGTTTAGATTATCTTCAGCCAAGGGAAATCCCAGCTGTAGTATCTGCCTGTTAGTAAAAACCACTCTTTAGCTCAGTTAGTCCTTTTAAACAAAATTTTAAGTGCTACCAGTGAAAATTTAGACTAAGAAGATCAGACATACTTATCATAAACATCCTTTTGATCAATAGACTGCAATCTCATAGAAAAAGATTAATTTCTTTGAGGAAGAAGGAGTAACTGTCAGTGGAAAAGCCTAACTATAGCTGCTTAAAACAAAACAAAAAACTAATTGGGATAAGGGGAGATAATTGAATAATCAGTAACAAGCAGAAATGAACATAAAAAAGTGAGAATATGATATAAGATCCTCTGATAAATTAGTGAAGACAATATGGTTGCTATACCCTATTTCCAACAACAATAAACAATGAAATTATGCCACCCGAAATTACTAACAGATCCAGTCTGTGCTCATCAGATGCCTTTACAGTGGATCCAACTCTCCATTCTCAACCAGTAAAGGAACTGAGCCAGTAGGAAAGGGATGTCTGTAAGCAATGTTCTCCATATGAGTAAGGTGATTCATCGCACCAGAACTGTTAATGATAGTCTTCAACATACAACTGGTCATTTAACCACTGTTTGGGTTCAGAGTGCTTTACAGCCCATGAAACACTTCTGCCATAATAAAATTTACACATCTCCATTCACCATCACCTCATGGTTATGGTCCCAATCTCACCTTTAGAGCCTTGATATTCATCAGGGACTTTAATTCTATATTACACTTATGACTGTTGGCTTGCCAAGCACCCAAGGTTGCCAAGCGCCCCATGATCATGTGATTGCCATTTGCAATCTTGTCTGCCAGCTTCCTCAAAAAGTCAATGAGAAAGATGGCAGGGAAGGTTATAAGCAGAGGGAACAGACTGGACTCCCCACCTAGCTATCCAGCCATGCGTGGGAGTCCTCAGTCAGCTTCAGGACTTAACATCAAGCAACTTACCTTTCTGTTTTTCTGCAGCTTCTGGCAGACATGTCAGCCAATGCTTTCTACAGACGACACCTCATGTCATTTTGCAAGTGGGCACTATTCTCGCAATAAAGCCCCCCTTTAAAAAAAAACTTCCTAAAGAATTGTAAAAATAGTGTCCGTTTGCAGAATGGCATAAAGCAGCTTCTATAAGGCGGCTGCACCTCGCATCAGCTGGGCATGTCTGTCAGAAGATGCAGAAAAATGGAAAGGTAAGTTGCACGCCAGTAGGCCCTGGAGTTGGCTGAAGACTTCCATGTGTTGCTGTGTGGTGAGAAGGCCTAAGGTGTCAGTGCCATGACAGTTTTGCATGTGTCAGTAACCCCTGGAACCACTCAAAGGTTCTTGCACATTGTTGGACAGCTGGCTAGGGAAAAGGCCAAAGGCCTCCAGGGCTGCAGCAGCTTCAGGTGTGCCAGTAGGTCCTGGAGCCAGCCAATCACCTTTCAGGCCCATAGAAAGTTTCCATATGCTGGTAAGCCCCAAGTCTCCCCCAACCCAACCCAAGCCATTCCCACATTCCTCTTAATACCCCATGCAATTGTTTAATGAATGCAACTAGATGAGCCAGGATTGCCATCATTGAATGAAGCAGTCACATGTTCAGTCACATGATGTTTCATTTAATGACCACTTCGCTCCAGTCCTAATTGCAGTCATAAATTCAGGAGTACCTACTGTGATCAAGTTATTTCTCCTTTCTCCGGAAGTAGTAACATTCTCAGAGGTAATACTTATTCTGTGTGGGTAATAAGGAAGTTACCAGAGACCTAACAACCTGAGTCAAGTAATGTAGGATTCATGGAACCAATACATCTTCAAATTGTATTATCAGCCTTTTTTGAAAAGGATTGAAGGTCCTATTCCTCCTATTCTTCTAGCAAAATGAGTGTTACTAGGAATATGTCATTTGAGTATCCCAACAAGAATGATATAAGTTCAAAATAGTATCAACAAAGCAGGATGGCACTGTTTCTGCTGCCAAGAGCAATACATTTTTTAAAAAAAAATACGTATTTCTGGCTCCTGAAGACTATAACAATAATGTTACTGGAGGCAGTATATTGAAATTTGGGAGTGGTTGCTGCTGCTATTGCAAGATAAGTTCAGTAAACAAAGTAGGTTCAATAAGCTTCCAAAAGACTCAAAACATCTATTTTGTTGCTTTTCTCCTTGAACCAAAGTCTCGCATTGTCACTATATTAATTAACTGAGACATCTGCAAAAATAGACTGAAGATCATATACAGTATACATTCTCCATTATCCACAAAAACATGGGAAAACTAAAATAAGATGTCAGATAGAAACCTATATATACCTATAAGTGATGAAAAATAAATACCTTATGAAGAAAAGTTAATAAGACAAAGGAATACAAATGCTGCCTAAGTATACTATCTAGTATGAACATTATTTTTAACCAAAAAGCTCAGTTTAAGACTTGAATGAATGAAAACTAAGAACATCTAATAAATGAATTGGAACGCCTTTCATGTATCAGCATTTCTATCATCTCTTAATACAGGAGTCAGCAATCTACAACCATGGACTGTCCACCCAAAATCAACCAGCCCATGTTTCCCCCAAAAATGATATTCATCCAGGCCCACAAGAGGGAAGATCACTTGCCACCTCCTCAGATGGCCATTTTGGCAATGACTTTACCAGCCACTTTGGCATGCGAGGAGCAACTAGTGCTCCCAAAATGATGGCTGCATAGCCTCTGGTGCCTACCTAGAGGAAGATTGTCAGTTGCTAATTCAGAGTCCTGAATTCATTACCCTCAAATTCAATGGCTTTCCTACTTTAAGATGAATCTGTGATTGTCTACATGAAACCAAATATTTTACCAGTACTGGTGGGAGTAGGATTGAATAGAGCTTTGATTTTTACATAAAACTGATCTTCATCCTGTACCCAGACCTGAAATTCAATTGGAAAGGACCCAGATAATCCATCTTATCCAAAGCACTCTGTAGTTGAAGCCCAATCACTCACTGGAGATTGATCTATAATTCTCTTAAGCATGGAGTTCCTGTAGATGGCATTCCCTCATATCTGGAACTTCAGCAAATTCCCTCAATGTGATCTCCTCAGGCAGAAAGAAAAGGCATTCTTGGAGCTAACTAGGCCCTTAGCCATGTAGGGTTTTAGAGGTGATAACCATTACCTTGATTTGCATCCAGAAGCTGACTGGAAGCCACTGTAGCTCCTACAGCAGTGGTGCTATATTGGTGAAACTAATATGCTAAAACTATTAAAACTTCTGAATGGTCTTCAGAGGCAGTATGATTAAATAAAGCTACAAATATTGATGGAAGAGAATATTTGTAGCTCAGATTTGAACTGTGTTGAACACACAGCTAACAACTATGAATGACCAACTTACACCAATAACTATACTCCTGAGAACTGGAGTCCAAATTATCAACCTCTACAAGGCATTCAATGGCTGCTATGGTCAATAAATCATTCAATTTATTTTTCAGAACAACTATATTAATACTTTTTACATCTAAAAGGAAGCCAATTGCTTGTTAGATTTATGGCAGGGATCTTGAATTTCTTGTGAAGAGGAAAATTCCCTTTAAAAATGGATTTGAAGCATAGCAGGTTTCCCTGCTGAGCATTGACTTAAAAGGGGTGGTGACATTATTAGCCAACAGAAAGTTTCTTGAATGAGAGGTTTTTACTCAGCTCCTGGTCAAGAACTGTCCTTATCCAATCCGCTTGCTCCTACCATGATACATTCCATTCCCATGCTATTTCAATAACTTAAACTGTAGTTTCTTATGCAAATAGGCATAAGAATGTCATCTTGATTGTATGTAAAAGAAAAATTAAGAAACGAGCCACTGTAAAAACAATTAGCCATTTTTTCTAAAAAATTATTCTAAGTTTGTAGACTTATCTGCAGATTTGTATTAATTATGTTGTGTTTTTTCTAAATAAATTATTTTATTTATGCCATATTAATGGAATAGTTATGTTACAATAATTTTAGGGAGGGTAGTCTAGTAATTCTGATTAAAATTAACAGTTTTCACATTGGTTCGTCACAATGTTTAAAATATACTCTATGCACAACCCATTTTACCTTTACTAAAATTATTCTAAGCATAATACCATAACTTGAAATATTCAGATAATTGCCAATTTTAAGTAAATATTAAAAAATACATTACAATATTCTATCTTAAAATTGTAATTGCTGCACACACTAATAATTTAGATACTAAAGGTAGTGTTTTCTTCTTGTATTCAGAATAACAGCATGACTTAAGCAGCGCTGTAAGACAATGCAAAAATAAGATCTTCGATTACTGCTCATATTGCTCATTTATATGCAAGACCTGAAGCAACCTCTAATGTCAGACTAGTATCCAGTATCATTTGAGACACAGTAACGGGGTTCATCTTACATACAATATATTCTTTCCTCAAGTGTCTTAACAAGCGTATTTTTATGATTTCTCCAAAATACAGTATGTAAGAAGTCAAGCTTTTGTTTGCTGAATATTTTAATATATACAATCTACATTGTTAAGCTTTGTACAGTAAAGAAATAGTACTCCTTTTGATTCTATTGTGATCAGAGCTTTCTTCTTTAGCTATCTGGTGTATAACTGATAAGCAAATTAATATACAATGACAACTTCCAAGTTAGAAACGTTACATACAATACAGTACATACAATACATGCTCAAGTTATCAGTATTTAAATAAAATAAAATATTGTGCAGATTATATCAGGCTAGAAATAGCAAATATGAAAAGCTTCTTCCAGTGATTGTTGAAATTTTCTTCTAGTGATTCTGTAGAAACCATAGTGTTTAGCTGTCAACATTTTTGTTGGCTTATTAATAGATTATATATTATAAAAATAAATTTGTGTATAAATATTAGTGTCAATGTAACATATAATTAGGGGGTTATATAAAATGTTACAATGTAGAATGTTCTTATGATGACAGATCAGACAAATGAATTAAGTATTCTGTACCTCATGTCCTATTATCAAATATTTGTAGAATATATGCTTTTCAATATCTACATCCATTACAAACATCTTTTTCATTTCACTAACCAAGTCACAGAGACTATCTGTATCATGGAAAGTGAACCTGACATAGTATCTCATATACCAAAGACCAGACATACCTATTATTATTGTTGTTGACAATATCAGTTTAAGACTGTTAAACAGCCAAGGTAAGAGAACATTAATTTTTGCTATATACCTATGTCATGTATACATTTTTAAATACATTTTTTCATTCATTTTCAGATATTTATAGCCATAGGCTATTTTTTTTAAATCACTTTTAATAAAAATAAAAATAAAAACCCGGCTAGCCACACTACAACCAGACTGGAAACATGTTTTTTTCTTGAGAAACTTGGCAAAGCAAAAAGACACACTTGAAAGGCAGCCAACCGCACAGAAGCAAGGGAAAACTTCAAACTTTTAATAATAAGTAACCAGGAATAGTTAGAAATAAATGCATCTGGGTATAAAATGCTCCCGTACCCCGAGGCTGTCCCCCTCTGCCCTCGTCCCCTTTGGCTTCGCAGTGGTTGTTACCCCCGTTTACAAGCAGGAAAGCGGAAGCCGCCGATCCAACAAACCCCTCTCTCCAAACCCAGCGCTTGCTTGCTTGCTTGCTTGCTTGCTTGCTTGCTCGCTACGGCTGAGAGAAGACAAGCCAGCGGACCGAGACCCGGGCATCCTCATGCCCGGAGTCCTCGGGCGACTTCTTGGGAGACGCTCCAAACTCAACAAGCCGACGAGGCAGCGGGGCTGGAAAGCGGCTCTCGAGTTTCCTTCGGAGTCACCTCGCCCTGCAACTTCCCCGATGGCGAGGGAACCCGCTCCCCGCCCTTCATCTCCCGCGTTCGCTCCGTCGCTCCAGAAACAGCCACCAAAAGGGGCTCGCGGGCTCCTTTCTCACCGCTCCCAACGTCGGTGAAACACCCACCCCGAAGACTTCGGATCCGCGACGGGAGAGCACCAAATTCTCTACCCCAGCCCTTTCTGGCTGCAAGAAAGCCCTTCCTTTCTTCGCCCCTCTGCGGGCATCTTACACGCCCCACGGAGCCGTCCGGGAAGGTGCAGAGCCCTTCCCCGGCACAATCTCCCGGGGACAAGGCAGCTCCCCCCCCCACACACACACACATACACACTTTCTCCTCATCCCCAAGCCCCACTTTAAACCCCGACCCCCTCAAGCCCGAGGACGCCCCCCTGTGGAAGAGGCGACACGTCCAGAGTCGGAAGAACTAGGGCTGCCCCTGCAAACTCTTTCCCTGAGAAGAAGCAGGCATTCCTCACTGGAGACCCGCTACTTCCTCTCCGCCCCTTGCATGTGGGAATGCACTCACCGCCCCCGGGAAAAGCCGCCGAGCGCGCCTTCTGCTCCGCGTCTCTCTTGCCTTTCCCCACCTCACACTCATCTCGCGGCCGCCATTTTGATCTCTGTCTGGATTTAAAGTAGGAACCAGCCTCCTCAAAGAGCTGGAGCCAGTCCGGCAAGCGCGGAGTCATCTGGGACTTGTAGTTCACCAGTTTCCCCACCAAAGGGATACCCGGCTCGAAAAGCCTCTGCGACTGGCCTTGCCTCGCCTGAGTTCTCTCACGCCGCAATGCCCTTTGGGGTTTGTAGTCACTAACCAATAATGTTCGTCCTGGCTTCTCCAAATCTTTGTCAAGAACGCTTTGGGAAAAGCGTGCGAACTAATCGTCTGCGTTCCTGGACATGCGCCAAAATTAATTTGTTGGTTTTATATTTTGAAAATGTCAGCTGCCTGAGGCTTTTAAAAGAGGTGTGCGTTGGTGTGAAAGTGTAAAAATTGAGCATAATTAAAATACCTTTACATTCCTGCCCCAAAAAGTATAATAGAACTAAATATTAACAACTTTAAAGCTAGAAATTTCTAAATTCAAATTATCAGATAAAGATTCGCGAACCTTCATTATTTTCACATAGATATCTCAGAGTCACTGTCTAGTGGTTAAGGTGATGGATTAGCCTACCTCATAGGACTGTTCACACTTTCGGTACGGAAAGATGTGCATCAAATGTTTTATACATCACCTTGGGCTTTTGAAGGAAAGGTGAAATATCAATCTAACAAATATTCCCCAAATTTTACCATTAATTCACAGTTTGCACCTAGATTATGGCACTTGGGATGAATTCTGATAGTCCTGATAGTTCTTCTTACTT
The DNA here is from genome assembly GCA_003457575.1 of Thermophis baileyi. Lineage (NCBI taxonomy): Eukaryota > Metazoa > Chordata > Lepidosauria > Squamata > Dipsadidae > Thermophis > Thermophis baileyi. The sequence continues at coordinate 163,222 of QLTV01002845.1, read as the reverse complement.
TGGTCTAAGTAAAATTTAGAATGTGATCAAATCTCATCAAGATCTCAGGTTGCATTATACAATTCATGGCACTGATGTACTCTAAAAACATGACTGCAAGTCATAGATTCCTGTAATACCCAACCTTAATCACTCCACATGCACATAGATTACAATTTCAAATATTCCCAGCCAGAAGGCATCAGGTTGGAAAAGTATGAAAGCCCATCAGCAGATTTCATCATTGACCATGGATTTCACAATCTTTTAGAAACCACCTGCTCTTCAAATCCAGGAGTTCAGCTAAGAATTACCAGTCATCACAGCCAAAAAGTCTAGGAACTATGGATGGGCAAAAACTTGAGGAGAATCATGATGCAGATCCTAACTTCTTGTACTTTTCCCCTCACAGTCAAGTTTATTTTCTGCTGAAATAATGACAGGTCCTTTATTTTGCATTCCCTCTAAAGAGATTAGATCCTTGACATTCTTATATCGATACATTCAATATATATCTTATATCTTACCGTATATATATCTTATATTCGATATATATCTTATATCGATATATATTCACCATCCTAAATATACTTACTAACCAATTGCATGCAATGAACATCAATACAAATTGATAAGAAACAAATGTATGTTAAAACCCATTCCCCATTTGTATTTCAGCATACTGTACTAGCTTTGAAAAAATAAAAAGACGACTTTACCTGGGGTGCAATTAATTAAGGTTCTTTAATGTTATTGTCTTAATACATGTTAATGTTAAATGAGTCACACCCGATTTTATGACCTTTTTACCACTGTTAAGCAAATCACTGCAGCTGTTAAGTGAATCTGGCTTCCCCCCTTGACTTTGTCAGAAACAAGTTGGGAAAGTTACAAACGGCGTTCACATAACCCTGGGATGCTGCAGCTATTGTACATATATGTTGGTTGCCTGAATTTTGATCACATGACTGTGGTGATGCTGTGATAGTCGTAAGTGCAGTGACTGGTTGTTAAGTAACATTTTTCAGTGCCATTGCAATTTTGAATGGTTGCTTAAATGAATGGTTGTTAAGTCAAGGACTATCTGTATCAAGAAAAAGCAATTGGGAAGGGAGAATTCAGCTAAAGTATCCTGGAGAGAGTGCTGGTTAACAAAAAAATAAAATGTAATTTAAGGGAACATGACCGAAGTTTATAAATATGTAAATAGAAAGAAGAATTGCGTTCTAATCAAATATGATATTGCAACCTGAGATAACAGATAAGATTGCACCCATCCAAGTCCACTTACATAAGCAAAATGGACTAACAGATTTATTTTACTTCCAATGCTGAAGGTAGGACAGTAGTCTTGACTGCACTTAAAAATAGCAGGTTAGTTTAGGGGATGCAAAACAAACCATGTGGCATGTTTCACAGACTGGAAAGCAGTCTCAGGGTAAACCTCTCCAGGGGCTGCTTTTGCTGACAGTATTGACTGAGGCAGTTACTTCTTTCCACTTAATGGCTGATGTCCAGGAAGCATCTCCTGCTCTTTAAAAACCAAAAAGATATAGATTCAGATTTGGTAATGCTAAAAATAAACACACTGTAACTAAGAGGAATTAATTAGTCATGACTCATTTGATTTCAACCAGCTTACCCAGGATATGCCTGCATTTGGATCAAACCTTTTGGCCTTAACAAAAGGAACAAGGAAGAAAATGTTGCAGAGAGAAAAGCTACGACAGTTCCTGGGTTTTATAAGTCATGTTAAGCTCTCATACATTTACAAACCACAACTAGGAAGATTTGCACAACGTATTAAGCTAAAACTAGAAAAACCAATTTTGTCCTTAGAATACATATGAATCTAGTCCATTTACAAGAGATAAATCAGGAGGAATTGGGGATATGGCTTTGCTGCCACAAGCACCAAAGGATATGGTTTGCTCAATCACAGCTGTTCTGTATTAATATCAATCAAGGAAAACGCTCTAAGATGCCTCCAGTTTTGCATTGCCACAATATAAAAAAGATGTTGAGACTCTAGAAAGAGTGCAGAAAAGAGCAACAAAGATGATTGGGGGCTGCAGAAGAACGGTTGCAGGAAATGGGTATGTCTAGTTTAATAAAAAGGAGGACTAGGGGTGACATGACAGCAGTGTTCCAATATTTGAGAGGCTTCCACAAAGAAGAGAGGATAAACCTATTCTCCAAAGCACCAGAAGGCAGGACATGAAGCAATCGATGGAAACTAATAAAGGAGAGAACCACCTAGAACTAAGGACACATTTCCTGACAGAACAATTAATCAGTGGAACGGGTTGCCTTCAGAAGTTGTGGGTGCTTCAACACTGAAGGTTTTTAAGAAGAGATTGGACAACCATTTGTCTGGAATGGTATAGGGTCTGCTGCTTGAGCAGGGGGTTGGACTAGAAGACCTCTAAGGTCCCTTCCAACTCTGTTATTCTGCTAATATAGTCCTCCAGTTTACCTTCTAGCAAATGTTGGAGTACTGCAAAGGATAAGGAGCTATTATCCACTGGTGGGGTCCTGTTCAAGAGATTTGGAGATATGAAAAACTTTATCAGGAAATATTTTGTAGTACATATCAGTGTCCCCAATACATGTTCTGAAGAAGTTATATTACATTTAAAGCCCTTGGCACAGAATCATAGAGTTGGAGGTTGTGGGAGTGAGTCCCTGGGGGCCCAGAGTCCAACTCCCTGCTCAGTGCAGAAAATTGAATCAAAATATTCCATACCAATGTTGTAAGGAATATCCTTCTGGGTTCAGTTCCAAGTGGGGAAAAAGACACTGGATTCATGGAAGTTGCTTGGAAATAAGGTTTAATGGTGGACAGGAGCACATGGCAGGGGCTCCTGAACAGAAAAGGTGGATCACATGCTTCCAGATGTTGGGAGAGGAGAGAAGGGGCCGAAAAGATGCTGAGTCTCTTGGTTTTATGACCTCTGCTGGGCCTGTTAGGACTCTGTCCAAACGGTTGGGTTGGTTAATATAAACAAGCCACAAATCAAGGTTTAATGTAATATATATAATATGACTTGTTAGGACTCTGTCCAAACGGTTGGGTTGGTTAATATAAACAAGCCACAAATCACTGTTTAATGTATATATGTAATATGGCTTTAAATGCATTGGTGCATTCTGACTGGCAGTAACGGCCATAAGAGGGAGCTAGAGAACATGGTTAGTTCTCTCTCTTTTGCTGATTCATTGCTGAGTGACTTCATGTCTGAAAGTAAGCTCTGTGTGTAGCTAGCTATCTGTGATAGTAGAGAATCTTTGTTTGCTGATTAAGACAAAGAAAGGCTGCTAAGAAGACTGCTGTACTTCGGAATACTGACTGATTGACCGT
>QLTV01002845.1:144574-156386 GCA_003457575.1 Thermophis baileyi | reverse complement strand
CACACACACACGCTCTTCCTCCTTCCCTGACAGAAGGTCTTGTGCTCTGGCAAAACCCCCATACTCTCCAGACTTATTAGTCTTTCTGCGGCTAGGAAATGCACAGAGGAAGCAAGATCCAGCTTTGATTGGGAGAAGGGTTCTCTCACTCACACACATGCAGGCATACACACATTTCCCATGCTTTAAATTAAAATTTAGAGGTACTCACCTTCTTTCCAAGCAGCCTTTGAGCTCAAACTCAAAACCCCTTTAAAACCTAGTTCCAAATGGCCAAGATCCAAGAAAACTTACCCACAGACTTCAATGGGTCTGTTGCTAGCAAGGGGAAGCTTCCTAAGTGTTCTCTCACTCACACACATGCAGGCATACAAACATTTCCCATGCTTTTCCATGCTTTAAATTAAAATTTAGAGGTACTCACCTTCTTTCCAAGCAGCCTTTGAGCTCAAACTCAAAACCCCTTTAAAACCTAGTTCCAAATGGCCAAGATCCAAGAAAACTTACCCACAGACTTCAATGGGTCTGTTGCTAGCAAGGGGAAGCTTCCTGGGGCCAGGACCATTGGCTAGGTTAGCTTGGAGTCCCATCTCTTGGGTGCCAAATTGTTGTAAGGAATATCCTTCTGGGTTCAGTTCCAAGTGGGGAAAGACACTGGATTCATGGAAGTTGCTTGGAAAGAAGGTTTAATGGTGGACAGGAGCACATGGCAGGGGCTCCTGAACAGAAAAGGTGGATCACATACTTCCAGATGTTGGGAGAGGAGAGAAGGGGCTGAAAAGATGTTGAGTCTCTTCATTTTATGACCTCTATTGGGCCCCACCTCTTAGTTTCCTGTTCCTGTACAGAAATGTATCCCATTGGCTGTCAGACTCCCATGGGGCAACTCTGTAGGCTGTCCTGAATACCAAGCTAGTTTGAGTGCTGGCTGATGCAATCTTCCCAGGTGCCATGAGGCAGAGGGCTAATCCTATCTTTGTTATGTAGAATAGACTGCCCATTGACAAAGGTGGGGGGATGAGTGAGCTGGGCCATTCCTTGATGGCCCATTGACAAAGGTGGGGGCTAGTAAGAGTGAGTCCGTTTCCTTTCTAAAAGCATGTTTCTCAATTTCTCTAGGGATATTCTATATAATATTCTGCCTTTTTAATTTTTTTCCTAGGATATTTCATTTTCCTAGGAGAGGGGTGGGTGCTAACTTCCTAGACCAATAGCTATCTACTTTTTGCTTCAACACTTCCAGGAAAGGGGAGTCCACCACCACCCTGGGTAATTAGCTCCACTTTGGTTGGTTTTCTTTCCCCTAACTTCTAATCAGAAGTTTCCTACCTGTAATTTACATTTTTTTCATTCATCAAACAAAATTTATACATTTGAACAAATAAAATAAGAAAATCAAAATGTGACAGGGACGATAGGCATGCCCCTTTATGGATTTCTTAAATATGGAGTGAGGCCCACAGAAGTTGTTAGAATTAAAACTGTGAAAGTTAATGGCTGACACAATTGTTCATTATTCCATGTGCTACATTGTGGCATGAGACAATATCTCCTGACCTTCATCTGTGTAACATCCAATTAGGTACTAAAAAAATAACTATCATCACCAGCCCAGTTGTCTTTTCTCAAGACTAAGCATACTTCAGTGTTTCTTCATAGGGATGTTTCCAATGCCCTGATTATTTTTGTTGCCCTCTGAACCTGTTCCAATTTCTCTGAATGCTTAATGTGTGAAACTAATAACTAAACACAATACTTGAGGTGATGTTTCACCAGAGCATAACAGAGTGAAATGATTGCTTTTCATGATTTGGAAATTATGATTCGGTTGAAACTGCATTTGCCTTTTTTGCAATCATCACTCACTGTATCATACAGTAGTTTTCGGTTTATTTCCCTGCACTTATATCTGTGCATTTGATTTTTGTTTCCTAAATTAAGAACTTTGCATTTGACACTGTTTGTAACCCCTTTATTGAGCTTTATTTCTGACTGCAACAGTATTAGCTAATTCCTCCAGCTCTTCATCCAAATAATGAATGAAAATACTGAAGAGCAGAGGGCCAAGAAATAATTATTTGATGTGCTATTTGATACCTCTCTCCAATTTGGTGAGGAAAAATTATTGAGCATTCCCTTAGTGTAAATTTTGAACTAGTGATGTTTCTACCTAATTGCCATGTTATCCAGCCACTTCTTAACTAGCTTGCTAATGAGCCTATCAGTGAATACTGTGTCAACTGTTTGATTGAATTCAAGATATATATGCTATAATTACAGCATCCCCCAATTCTGCTAAGAAACTTACCCAGGCAAAATATAATATTAATCTGAAAAGATTTGTTCTTGACCGACCCATGCTGATTTCACATTGTTTTCAAATACTTACAGACTGATCTATTTATGACCTCCTCTAGAATCTTCCCAGGTACTAATGTCAGATGGACAATTCCTTCTTCCTCTTTTGGAAGGTACGGATAACATTTGCTTTCTTCAGCCATGTAAGACTTAATCAGATCTCCAGGATTTAAAAAATAATGCCTAAGGGTTTGGTCATTAGAAAGCTCCTTTGCTAAAACCTTAGAATCTTAGAGATTTAAACTAATTCATAATGAAGAGATATTCTGCATCCGTGCTGCTATCATTGTCAAGATTAAATCCTGCACTTTCAACTTGCTCTTCAGTTTCCTGGTGGATCACAGTGCTTTATGCTGGTGGAAACTGAACCAAAATAGGAGATGAATAGCTCTATCATTTAATTAATTAATTATGCTGCCCATCTTACTATTCAGAGTGACTCTGAGCAGCTTGCAATGCTATAGAAGCTTAAATATAAAATCATTTATAGCATTAAAATTTACAACAAATAAAGGATAAAAAGAGTTTACCTCAAAGCTACCTTGAGTTAAGATGGGTGGCCTATAAATTTTATAAATAATAAAAACCAACAACATGGATGGTTCAGGGGTGGGCTTTGGTCTCTCAATCAACCACTTCCAGTGTAGTGTGTCCCCATCAGAGCCCTGAGTCAACTGGCAGAGCCAGATTTTAAGGCTCTTCCAGAAGACCAGAAGGGTGGAGGCCATAGCAGAAAAAGCTCTTCTCTTTGACCTCCACTTGCTGAAATTCCTTGGACAACAAGGTCCATAGAAGGCCTTTTCTGCTGGTATGAGTGGAGCAGACCAATCCCATTGGAGCTATTTCTTTTTGTTTTGTTGTTGTCTTTTGGCATTTAGTCTACTAAGTAGTTGGTAGAGTGATTATTTTCTTTTCAATTTAAACACTACCAAAAGACAAACTTTTATTATTCCTAGCATCCTTTCATAATCTAAGTTCATTATCAACATTTATTTTCCTGACATTAGCCCCACAGTTCTGGGCTGCTTGTATTTTTTTTCTTTGTGACCTGTTCTTCTTCCCATTGCCTCTATATATGTACTTTTTTGTTTCAGATCTTCATTAAGATTTTTTTTGTAGCTACACTGGTTTTTTTTGTTCCTCATTGCAATCATTTGCATTTGTGCTTTTAATACCTCTTTCCTTAGGAACTGTCACCCTTCTTTAACTTTTCACATTAGCTTCTTTTACAATAGGATCCTATGTCTCATTTTTCTGAGTTTATTAAAAATCCACTTTCTTATAGTCCAAGATAAATGCTTGACTATACTCAGTTTTAATTTTTTTCTTAAAATCTAGATGTCCAGTATCACATGGACACTTTCTTTCATTGTTTCTGCTACTTCCACTTCCTCAACTAAATATTCACTATTTATTAGGAAAGGCACCTGGTTCCCTAAACAAAGCATCAGCTTCCACCATTAGCTATACTTCCAGTATGCTTTTGCACTGCATACTGATAATTGCAGGTGTATTTAACCATTATAAAAATGATGTTAAAATCAATAGAAATAGATAACTATAGTCACAATGTCCCCACAATCACATGATCACAATTATGACATTGCAGTGTCCTATGGACACATCAAGCAAAGTCAGTGGAAAAACCAGCAGTAGGTCGCAAATAGTGATGTGACATTGCACTTAACAATGGTATGTGATTCACTCAACAGCAACTGAAAGAAAAATGTGGAATTTCTGTTGCTAAATGGAGTGGTGACATGACATCTCACTCTACAACTACATCACTTAGTAATTGGAAATTTCCAATTACTGTCATTAAGTGAGAATTATCTTGTATAGCCTTTTTAAAGTATTATGAAATATTGTATTCCAACTTAATATTGGGAGCTGCAGTTTTAGTGTCCTTTCAGTTATCTCCTTTTAAATCACCATCACATGTGGAGCTGATATTTTCAGAAGATACAAACTGGGAGCATTATATGGTTGTCTTGATTTTCACCTTTCAAGAATTGGTCAGTTGAAAACTCATTGCTCATCAACTGATCATAAACACAAAGCAAGGATTTTCTACCCCACCTGTTAAGGTCCAGAAGGAGATATCCTTCTGAAGATTTTCACTGTTCTTTTTTTTTCATCCTGAACATTATGAGTTCTAGACAAACCTCAGTAATTCACTGCTCCCCTCTTATCTAATAAAGTGTCATTCCTGTCCACCATGAAGGCAGACATGAAACATTATAGTTATACAATACCATTCTCATAGATTACTGTATAGCATCTTCGGATTTTTAGGCTGGTGCCTTAACCACACCACCAAACTGGCTCTCTTATAACTCCTCATATACAAACACTTCACTCCAGCTTCCCAGGGAAGATTCTCTATTCTTATAGACATTGTAGGAAGAGAGTGGTGTTCATTTATACTAGCAAAACATCAAAACTAACTGGATAGTACCCTTTCTCTCCAACAAATTTTATTCAAAGGCATCCGTTCTCCCCCCACCCCACCCCACCCCCGAAAACTTCATAAAATCTTTAGCCTTTGAATAAAATGTGTCAGTAGGAAAAGGAGCTACCGCTGTCCTGATTTTTTTCTTCTTCTTCTATCCTTGTGCATCTCTGTTATTACGAATTGAATTTAAGAGTGAAAACTATTAGCCCAGGATTACTGATGGTGCTCTCAATACCTATTTCTTATCTCTCTGCAACGGTCCGAATAGGAGAGAAGAAAGGGGGGGGGCTGTCTCCTTTTCTCTTCCCGTTTACAGCATTCAGGATGATTAGCAGGAAGAAGGAAGAATAATAATATACCGGTAATACTCTACCCTAGTCCTAATACGAACAGGAAACTAAGGGTGGCGCGGATTCCGTTTTATCTTTAAGCCTTGCTCCGCCTCTCGCTCCTCGGTTACCATGGCAATCTCCAAAGTGGAAAGGGAGGCGGAGAGTTGCGATCGCGGTTCTCCTTCTCGAGGCTCCATCGCGGTCGTTTGGAACCCAGCTCCTTTCGGGTAGAGCGCGGTCCCTGCCTTCCCCAAGGTCGGGTCTGTAATGACCACCTGCAGCTGGGAAGGGAGCTGCTTGGGTTTGTGTGGGGAAAGAATAAGTCAGTTAAATGCAGTACCTGGGCCAGGGGAGACCCATGGTAGGAATAGTGGATTAATGGAATAAGCCATGGTTTGAATAATCATGATTAAGCATGTAGTGAGAACTTAGCCCCAGTCGTCTTCTGAACCTGTTCCAATTCGAGTGTGTCCTCCTTTAAGTTCATGGCCCTGAAATTCTAATTAAAGTTAGACTTGTGGGCTAAATAAAATAAGGGTTCCATTAAAGCAGAATGAAACCACACCACATTTTCTTTTGTTTGCACTCACATTCATTGATTTTAATATCTCATCTATGTGCCTTGGATCAAAAGGCAAACATCATAACATTTCTTCCTCTACAAAATCCCTGTAAGATCATTTAGGGAAAAAGATAGTGACCATCCCCAGGTCACTCAGTGAGCTTCCATGACTGGGTTATGTGATCAATTTTTGCAACCTTCTGACAAGCAAAGTCAATGGGGAAGCCATGTTCACTTAACAACCATGTTACTAACTTAATAACTGCAGTGATTCACTTAACCAGTATGGCAAGAAAGGTCATAAAATGAGGCAAAACTCACTTAACTGTCTCACTTAGCAACATACATTTAGGCTCAATTGTGGTCATAATTTGAGGACTACCCGTATTGCAGCTTGTAGATCATAGTTTCATTTAGTAGCAATAGCACTTAGACTTATATACCGCTTTACAATGCTTTACAGCACTCTCTAAGCGGTTCACAGAGTCAGCATATTGCCCCCAACAATCTGGGTCCTCATTTTACCCACCTTGGAAGGATGGAAGGCTGAGTCAACCTTGAGCCGGTGAGATTTGAACCGCTGAACTGCTGAACAGTCAGCTGAAGTAGCCTGCAGTACTGCACTCTAACCACTGCGCCACCTCGGCTCTCTAGTTCTAAAGTTCACACTAAAGTTCACAAAGTTATGTATGAACATAACTTTAGTCAAACAGAGAACCTAGAGCTCATGGGAAATTGCTGTTTAAGACTTTTAGCTATATGTAGTAATTGAACTACCTTTCCATTCTATTTTAAAACTAAATTATAGGCCATGAGTTCCTTGTAATGGCTTCGTTTTTTCTCTCATTACCAAAATTAGTTGTGTGTGAGTCAATGTCTTTGGCTATTTCCAGTTCTGAAACCAGTTCCAACCAGTTCTAGATTGTGCAGTTTACTAATGTTTAAATCCTTTTTATAGTTCCTTCTTTTTCCTGGAATAATATTTTTCTGTCTTTTATCAGCTTTGTTTTAGCACTTCACTATGACCTTAGTTTTCAGGCCAGTGTCATGGGTTTTATACAATATTTTTTATTTCTGTTCTTTGGTGATACCCTTGCTTCTATGTACAACTTTTACATCTTTAAAAGCTATGTTTATTCAGAATGCTTTGCGACCTTTTTTAGGGCAGAAATAGGCAATATTTTTTGTTTCCAGGCTTATTTGGAAGTTTGAGAGTAAGTTATGATGTCTTAAAATGGCTGCTGGGGATTCTTTTTTTCATAAACAATGAAAAGGGCAGTTACAAAACAACAGTTTACTAGATGTTGTTTCCTGGTTTCTTTTTGTTTTTTGATATTTTTACATTTCCCACCCTCCCATTGGCAGTCAGGTTGGCACAATTTCAAACAAAGCAATAAACTGAAACTATTGATAGTTTTATTTCCTAAAAGTACTTGTGGGACTTCTGTAAGAGTCACAGGCATTGTTGTATAAATACTGTAAGGTTTGCTTTGCAGCATGCCAGTTTCTCATTTAGGAAATAATCGTATACAATAACTAAAGTAATGAGCAGCAGCTTGATGGGATAATAGAAATGTCATAGGCATTACATTGATCACTTGCATAAAGGTAACAACCATTTTTTCCTTTGCAAGAGGAAGACATGTATAATTTGTACTGTTTCCTAAATATGTGAAATAAATTTATCTGCTTTTTGAGCCTGAGTTATTGTCAGTTACTTATGAGTCTAAATAATTATTCTCTATTTTGCTGCAAGCTGGATGACTTTGGGCCAATCCAGGAGTGAAATCCAGCAGGTTCTGGAGAACCGGTCACGGAAATTTTGAGTAGTTCGGAGAACCGGCAAATACCACCTCTGGCTGGCCCCAGAGTGGGGAGGGAATGGGGATTTTGCAATATCCTTCCCCTGGAGTGGGGTGGGAATGGAGATTTTGCGGTATCCTTCCCCTGGAGTGGGGTGGGAATGGAGATTTTGCAGTATCCTTCCCCTGCCACGCCCACCAAGCCACGCCTACCAAGCCACACCATGCCCACCAAGCCATGCCCACAGAACCAGTAGTAAAAAAATTTGGATTTCACCACTGGGCCAATCATACTCTTTCAGCCCAACCCATCTCACAGGGTTGTTATGGGGAAAATAGGAGGAGGAGGTATTAGATATGTTCACCACCTTGAGTTATTTGAAAAAATGATAATGTTGGGATACAAATAAATAACAAAGAAATAAGTAAATAAAATTAGTCACCTCCCACGTTAGTATTGTAGTAGCTAGCTATTCCTCAAATCATAACAATGCATAAATTGAGCTATATTTATGAAATGAATCCCTTGTTCCATTAGCTGTCCTTACAGATATATACATTTATATATGTAGGGAATATTCACTAGCAACTTGTATCAGTATCGATTTCCCCCTAAGATTAAAATATAGTTTGAGAGGTGAAATTTGATTCTGAAAAGAATTGTGCAGTATAAACTCCCCAGCATGAAAGCTCCAGACCAAATTGAGCCCTTTCTCATTTAAACAACCTGCATTGATTGTTTTAAAAAAAGGACTTTAGATATGCTTAAAATTTCCATCTATAAACCAGTATTCTTGTGGCTCCATATAAGTATATATTTTATCACTATATAAGTAGGATGACAAATTGAATCCTATGTGCTATATCTCTACTTTTTTATATTCTCCATAGCTTTTCTTTATGTAATGATCATAACTTTTACATTTTTAAAAGTCAGAATTTAATTATCTAAAAAGTACACCATTAAGAGTTATCACTAGTTTCTTGGAGTACCACAGAAACTTATCAGTTTGCTTGAATCTAAGGATTTAGAGTCAAGGCTTTTAACAGTTTAATCCGTATGTGTTTCTCAAACACTTTTAAGGAGAAAGAACAAAAGCTGTGATTACATAAACATATTTTTCTTCATAAGTAGGGAAAGTTAATCTTTCTACACTATCAAAAATTATTTACATATTTTTAATAACCCAAATGCTCATTAGTGTTGTTGGTTGTTGGTTGAGATGATGAGATCTGTCTTTTTAAGAGTAATTATATGCCAGAATTCTGAGGCCAAATGAAATATTTATAGCTGCTCACTGCTTTTGAGATAAGAGGTCAAAAAGTCAGCATTAAAAAACAGGTGAGATGTTTGTTACTATCTATTGCACACAACATTTATGACTTAATTTGGAAAAACAGTGAGCCAGGTGAACATTAATGACAGCTATTGAGTTACTAAACTGCGTAAATACTGTTAAATCTTGAAATGTATTTCTATCAGCACTTGGAAATAAACGGACTATTGATCCAGGTTGAAAATAACTGTCTGAATTGTGCTACTCAACATCTACTGGGTTTTATTAAGAGTTAAAGCAAGATATAGAGTGTGTGAGTGGGGCACACTCATAAGAGGTAAGATGATCTCATCTCTGTCCCATCTGTCTTTTGGCTCCTGTAGGCGTGGTTTTTAGCACAGTTTTAATAATATTTTAATGTTGGTGTCAGTTTTGGAAGCCATTTTTTCTTTTTGCTTCCTGACTGCCACACATTTTAGCCTGGAAAATTGGGAGGGGTTTTTTGGTTGGAGTGGTAGAAACTTAGTCATAACAACATTCCTTATTCAAGGACATTGGCCTGCAACTGCTCGGGACTGCCTGGAGATTGTATCCAGTTGAATGTGAAGATTTGGTTGGACCATGTAATGAACTTGTGGGTGTGGGGCAGGGTTGTGAACTTTCAACTGGGTGGGGAAACCCTGGAAGCTTTCAGATTCGGGTTTCCCCAGATGTGCCAACATGACATCTCTAATAAATTGGAGCTTTGAGGAACTTCCAGCCTCGGAGTTTTATTTTGTTGGGGATCTTTTCTGGAACCCTGACAGTTGGTTCATTTTAATCTTTTAATTATTTTTTACTTGTTTCTATAATTTGTAAGCTGCCAGAATCACTTTGTAGGGGCGATAGGTGGCATATCAATTTAATAAATAAATAAAATAAAAAATATGGCACTTCTAAAATGGCCTCTAATGTCTACACTGTAATCCAGTGTTTTTCAACTTTGGCAACTCTTAAGATACATGGACTTCAACTGCTAGCTGGGGAATTCTGGGAGTTGAGGTCCATGTATTTTAAAATTGCCAAGTTGAGAAACACTGATCTAATCAATAATTTGAAAAAAATCTGCCATCTTTTGATAATTAGTAACTACATTACAAACACTAGACTTCAATTTTCTGTTTGGAAAGGCCAATTTTACTTTTAATATTTCTTGGATGAAGTTCCCATATATTAATACAGTATCAATATGAACCAAATTGTGGAATCTTCTGAAAATTCTACCAAAAATATTTTAGTACTTGATGCCACAGCCCCTTATTTATTTGGCATTAAACAAACAGAGCTAATAGTTTATTACCTAAAAAGCCTTTCTTATGTAATACTCATCACCTTAATATTACCTGGTTCACTTGTGATTGGTTGCCTTCCATGACCTCTGCAGGTTAGCACAACTAATTTGTATGGTCTTGTATGGTCTTTAATTCCACTTCATGGACAGTCCTGTGGGAAAGGCTTCAGAATACAAATATTGACAAATATCTTTGTTCCCTAATTTAGAAAAGGCATTTGGATACTTTAAAGTGAAGAGTGGCTTACCTGGATAGCTATCCAGACCCATATGAATTGAAAAAGAGAGGCTGTTTAATTTTTATATTCGCTTCACGATGATTGCTTAAATCATCCTGACTTTTATGTTTCTAAAATTTCTGACACAGAACCCCTCTTTTTCTCTATGTGGACAATGCAGCAGTCATCTTACATACATACTCCCATTGGACTTAGAAGGGCCATAAAGGCAAAAGAAATAAGCTGACCATAAGTTACCAAAAATCTAAAATTTTTGTATTCACAAGAAAGCCAAAGCAATACAGATGGATAATAAATGAAATAAAAATGAACAGGTGTGTACCTTTAAATATCTGGGAGAGTACACTTTCATATACAGAAGATTTGGAAAGGCTCCCAGGAATACATATCCCTAACAGATTCAAAATTATCAGTGTTTTTAAGAGATTCCTTTACATCAAAGGAAGAGAATTAACATTTCAGCATTAAAATTGTTTGAAGCTAAAACACTTGCTCAGAGTCTGTTCAGAGCCCAGGTAGAACTTTGTATAAGGGAAAGTCCTCAGACTCAAGAGGGAAGGTCATAATGCAGGTGAAACTCGAAAAATTAGAATATCGTGCAAAAGTTCATTTATTTCAGTAATGCAACTGAAAAGGTGAAACAAATATGAGATAGACTCATTACATGCAAAGCAAGATAGTTCAAGCCGTGATGTGTCATAATTGCGATGATTATGGCGTACAGCTCATGAAAACCCCAAATCCACAATCTCAGAAAATTAGAATATTACATGCAATCAATAAAACAAGGATGGTACATAGAACAATATCGGACCTCTGAAAAGTATAAGCATGCATATGTACTCAGTACTTGGTTTGGGCCCCTTCTCCCTCATAGTGGGGGAGGCATGGGATATTTCCGTCTGCTCTCTGATTGGACTGAGTCTGTCAAAGCTGTTCAGGTCCCGCCCTTGTTGCTATGCCAACCAGCTTTTTCACTCAGTCGCTCAGCGAGGATGGTTGTGCTTTTCATTCCTCCTGTACCAATTGACCAGTGACTGGAAGCTATAACACTTGTGCAGGGAAGAAAAAGGTGCACAAGCAGCAGGGATGACCGCAGCCTGGAGAGGATTGTCCGGAAAAGGCCATTCAAAAGTGTTGGGGACTTTCACAAGGAGTGGACTGGGGCTGGAGTCAGTGCATCAAGAGCCACCACACAGAGATGGATCCTGGACATGGGCTTCGAATGTCGTATTCCTCTTGTCAAGCTGCTCCTGAACAACAAACAACGTCAGAAGCGTCTTACCTGGGCTAAAGAAAAACAGACCTGGTCTGTTGCTCAGTGGTCCAAAGTCCTCTTTTCTGATGAGAGCAAGTTCTGCATCTCATTTGGAAACCAGGGACCCAGAGTATGGAGGAAGAATGGAGAGGCACACACTGCAAGATGCTTGGAAGTCCAGTGTGAAGTTTCCATAGTC
>QLTV01002845.1:132901-144091 GCA_003457575.1 Thermophis baileyi | reverse complement strand
TTGCATGTAATGAGTCTATCTCATGTATTTGTTTCATCTTTTCAGTTGCATTACTGAAATAAATGAACTTTTGCACGATATTCTAATTTTTTGAGTTTCACCTGTATACTGGCTGAAGATTGCATCCTCATTATATTAGAAATAGAGGATTTTGTTTGAGACTGTCTATTATTTACTGTACCTTTCAAGTTCTGTAAAAATGAAGCAGTGATACTAAAAAAAAAAAAGCTAGATTGGAGGTATATTTAGTGCAGATCTAAGAACCCCCATGTAGACAGTTCAGCATGTCAGGGGGTTCAGTCTTGGTAAGCATGTTTTATGGGGTAACTCTTGGAAGAAGCCCACCAATGAAGTTTGAAATGCTATGCATTCTACTTCTTAATCCTTGGTTTGTCATGAAAATAACAAGACACCTCTCCAAGCCTGTTTAAACCCTCTTCACAAATTCACTTCACAAATTCACCTAAAATGATAATTTACTTTTCTAGATGCAGTTCGTTTTGTGAATTTATATGATTCAAAGCATAGGAATTTGTGATTTAAATGTTACCAAAATAAAGCAACGTGAACATAATATTCGAACAAACAATTATGGAACACAAAACATTTTGTTCCACAGGGAAAGGTCATCTTCTGGGCACATTACCAAGCAAATGACATCTTTATCATTTCACACTAGTTGCAACGCTTTACAATTAAATAACTTCACTCCCTAAAAATGCATTAAGAAAATATGCTAAAACAATATTGCTTTTTCCCCCCTGGAAGTTTTTTAAAAATTCAATATGCATTTAAGCAGAAACTGATGCTATAAGTATAGGCAGCTCTACCCATGAATTATAAGAGATTATAAAAAGTAACACACCATTAACATTTCTAACAATACTCTTAATTATTGTATGGTCAGTAATTACAATGGTTAAAGGAGGATAACTGTACTATTAACAAGAGAGCTTATTTATGTTGGGAATGAATCTTATTTCTCCATGGCTCAGGGAGGGTAGATGGCCATTCAAGCAAGACATAAACATCACAAATGCCTATGAGGTTGGATTGGAATGGCTAGTATATTTTGTTCTTAAGTTATATCTGTTTTTCAAATATACACTGCTCTGAAAGCTAGTTTGATTGAAGAGATATTTAGCCTGGATGAATGTAAAATACTCAGGCAGTTTAAATGTTAACTATGCATTCACTGTTGGTTGTAGATTGTTTTTTTCTCTGTCCAAGACCATAAAGCTTAATTTCTGAGCAATCATATTAAGGATCACATTGGTAAATGTATCTACAAATATGAAATCATAGAGGAAAAAAATAAATTTGCTAATTTTAATATGAAACTCTTAAAGACATTTATTGTAGAAATTGAGTTCTCAGTGTGAGTTCAATATTCTAGGCATCATTTCATTTGGTGCACAGCAAGCTGCAGACTTCAACTAATATTTTTAGATTCAATTTAAAGAGGCTTCTATATAAATGCTAGCCTATATACCAGTTTATAACCTTATTAATAGCAACACTACTTACTTATATACCGCTCCATAGTGCTTTACATCACTTTGGCGAAATCCGGCCATGAAACGGTAAGTATGAGTTTTTAGTTGTTTTTAAAATGTTTTAATGTTTCTTTTTAATAGTTTTTTAATATTTTAATAATGTTTTTTTATTGTTGTAAGCCGCCCAGAGTCCTCCGGGAGTTGGGCGGCATAAAAATATAAACTTTAAACTTTCTTGAGCGGTGTAAGCATATTGCCCCTGACAATCTGGGTCCTCCTTTTAGCAACTTCAGTAGGATGGAAGGCTGAGTCAACCTTGAGCTGTCAGGATCAAACTCCTGGCTGTGGGCAGAGTTAGCCTGCAATACTGCATTCTAACCACTGTGCTACCATCAGAACTCCAATCTTGAGTGTAATTTCAATATATTTTTCTTCCATATAATCCAAGCAGTGTGTTTATAGCAATAGCAATAGCACTTAGACTTATATACCGCTTTATAGTGCTTTACAGCCCTCTCTAAGCGGTTCACAGAGTCAGCATATTGCCCCCAACAATCTGGGTCCTCATTTTACCCACCTCAGAAGGATGGAAGGCTGAGTCAACCTTGAGCCGGTGAGATTTCAACTGCCGAACTGCAGCTAGCAGTCAGCTGAAGTAGCCTGCAGTGCTGCACTCTAACCACTGCGCCACCTCGGCTCTTACAATAATTTTGTTACAACTTGTGTCTTGAGATTACATCTGAGATTTTGGAATGTTCTGATGAATAGCAGACTTATAATGGAAAAAATGTAGAGAACAGCATTAGATCTTGGCTACAAGTGCTTGTAGTAAAGGCACAGAGATTACTGTGACATGGAAATGTAGACAATCTCTGATACTGTTTAAACTTCAGAGTTTCAGCTCCTAAATATATATATACACAACTAATTAACTCATATTTTATCATATCAACTGATTTTAAGTTATAATCTTGTCTGTTAGAAATAGCAAATTTTCTGTGAACCATTTTTTATACTCCAGTATTTGGAAAAATTGTTTAGAACGTATTAAAACAAGCTTAAGGCACAGGCCCATCTTTTATTTAATATTTGATAGTACATAAAACATCAATCTGTGCAATCAGTGCAATGACACAGGACAGTATGATATTCCATTTATATTCCTCCCATGCTGCTAAAGAAATTCTTCTACCCAATTCAAAGAAACAAGGTGTACACACACACACACACACACACACACACACACACACACACACACACACACACACACCCATATATACAAAATGTTTGCATTTCAAGGATATTTTAGGTAACATACATTTTAAAATACTTGAACTTAATTTTCTAAAATTTAAAAAAGGGAATCAAATTTCTGAAGTCTATAGGGATAGAAGAGATTGTAGGCTAAGTTAAACATTTAATTTTCATGGCAGTACAGTAGTTGAACTATGATCTATAAGGATGTAGTTCTAGTCACAGAACAAATTGACTCCATGAATTCAAAGGCCACATCTATTTCCTAAAATAACTGATAAATCTTATAGTATTCTGCTTTGAGAGGGAAAGGAGTTTTCCATTTTCTTTTATTTGAAATTATTAACATAAAACACTTTACATGAACACAAGTGTTCATGATTACGATGAAGATATAACCAGTGTCCTATTCGGAACAAGTCCAGAAGCACATACTAGAGACAGCAACATCTTACGAGAAGTACAGTGAAAATTAATCAGAAGGGTTTCTCTTTTTTTAGCAGAACAGCTTAGAAGATTAAAGTTCTATCAAATGAAGTGATTATATAAATAAATTTCCATCAAAATCATTAAAAATACTCATTCTACAGCAAAATGGGTATTATGAGGTCAGAAGATAAAATCTTAACAAATTCGTACACAGAAGAGGACAAATGAAGAAAAAGGAATCAAATCTGGAATAGCATTTTGCATGAAAATGTTTAAGTGATATAAAAAAAATCCTCCCATTTCACAAAATAAAAGAACAATTTCATCCCATATAGTAACATCTAAATACACGTGACTGAATTTATTGAATGGTACTAAGAAATTTTTAAAAATGTAAGCCACTTGTTTCTCACAGGAACATGGTCAGGAGGCAAGGCGAGGTAATTTTACAATGGACTGAGAGGCAGCTATCTTGACTTCCAAATCAATCATAAACATTTTTGTCAGAACCAGAGAACCACTTTTAACTCTTTATTAGTACTTTTAAGTGTCAAATATTATTAAAAAGTATGTCAAATCTTAAAAAAACAATAGCTTGTTATAATTAAGGTAATTATTTAGAATGGGGAATGTAACAGACATTGTCTGTGTCCATATAAAACAGACATCTTTGGCACCTCTGCTATTTGTGCTCCCAGTGATGAATCTATTAATATTATATTGTGAAATGTTTATGGTACATATAGTTATCTAAAAAAACAAAAACCCAAATCTGATGCCTAGAATACCCCCCGATTGCAATGTTAAGGCAATTCATTTTCTCTATGGCAATGCAGCCATGCTGGCTTTAGTTAGCAATCCAAAAATCTGAAAGTGCTAGGAAAGAGAAAACCACTCTACATATAGCATGAGCTGGAAATATGCAGGTCGTCATATTTTTGAATTGCAGCCCCCAAAATATTTCACTTCACTTCCTATCCCTAATTTAACAGAGTAGAATTTTCTTACATTATAGCAATGCCTGCCAAGATGAGTATCAGATTAATAAGCTATGTAACAAATATAATTTTAGTAGTACATACACTGAACTGCTACATCAGCCTTCTCTGATCTGATGACCTACAAATATTTAAGACTATATTCCCGAGTTGATAGGGATGCTGAAAGTACTCCCAAAGATTCTAGTCTGTTGGTGAAGACTTCTCTATGATCTTTACAGCAGCCTTTCCACAAAAGGCACCCCTCAGGTATTTTGGAACTATAACTCTCAAGATATCCCAGCTACCATAATAATAATAATAAATGAAGTTGGTAGAAATTCTGGGAACCAGTCTTAGCTCATAGGGATAATGCCAGGTTAATAATAGCCACTTGTAGAATTCATTTAGGTTTAAGCAACTATCAGTGTTTTAAAAAATTCAAACAAGGATAGAAAAATAATTAAATCTACATGGCCTTTATTCTTTGATTGGCGGCTGGTGCTACAAGATTTACAAACAGACAAGGTTCTAATTGTTTAATTGTGAATTATAAAGTAGCCATGGAGTTTGAACTCGTTTCAGAATTACAGACTAATCCACATTAACTAAATAAAGACTACTACTCCAGTTTTGAACAGATAACCTGAGAAAGCAGAAGAGAAAATCCTTAAATAGAAATTTGAAAAAGTATGACTTTTAGATCTATAAGTCTATATTTATAATACAAAAAATCATGAACTCAATTCTATGAATCCAGTAGAACTTCAAACATTATTTTCTAACAGTAGGTCCAGTAAATCATGTGGCATGACATATAGGTATTTTAAAAATCCACTTTGAATGGTTTCCATGCCAGGTTGCAAAGTCTACAGGGGTAATAAAAGCAATTTCAAAAAAGCTGTATAGTTTTGAATTCCAACCAATTGTTTATCTCAAGTACAAATCATTTTTCCAAAAAAAGGAAGAAAACCTGGTTTGCTTCAGATGTTCTGGACTTTAACTACTGTCACCCCTAACTAGTATGGTTAGTTCTGGAAGGCACCAGTTGGCCTACCCTTTTGAAAGAATTATAACAGGAGATTTTGGCACAGTCAAAAATGTCCTGTTACTTAGTAAGTATGTACACTTAAGCTATTACAATAAGCATTCAAGGAAAGCTATTATTTGGTAATAAAAGCTTTTGGTATGATGCAGGATCAGACCAAATGGCAAAATTATATTGCAGGGCCTGATCTTTTTAACATTGTTTTCTGACAAAAATGCAGGATTCATGAATATCTTTTTAGTATCTAATGCTACAACCTGACATTTCACACTAGGAAAATAATTTCAAAATGTTTTTCTGTTCAGCATATTAAAGATTACGGTACTTATAGAACAGTTTCATGGATCTCTAAATAAACCAGCACTTTTTAGCACCATATTGAAGAAGCATGTAGTTTCAATTTTTTTTTACAAATACTTCAGAATCCACTAATATAAAACCAGCCTTTGAAATTAAAAAGGGTTCCATTCTTCACAATTAAGCATTAATTACATGATGGGAATTGTTTGAAAGCACATAGTTGGATATGCTAACCTGACAATTTTTCAAATTACAGTATTAACTGATGTTTTAATGACAATTCAAATATTACCTTTAACCAAATGGAGAGGTAATAAAAAAATAATTTGCCCTCTAACCTAAAAAGAAATTTCAAGCACTTTAATAAGGTGTATAGGAAATTTAGAAAAAATATTGCAAAATAAATCTAACTTTAATTCTAAAACTACATTTTATAAAATGAAATAAAGTTCCAAATAAAAGACAACTCTGGTTTATTAGATTCCCCCATGCTGATCTATTAATATTGCAGCATTGTAATTAGAGGTCAGACTATAATAAAATATTCTATTTTTAAGATGATTGTGTTGAATAAATGATTTTAAAATAATATTTTTATGAGTTTGTTTTGATGAACATACACTTAAAATATATTATTTTAACCAATGTCCTTTAGCCCAAATAGCCAAATAGAGTTGTTCTATGGTCAGTGTAATGCAGATTTTCTATTTAAGGTGAGAAAGTCTTCAATTAAATCAGTGTCCTCTTTATCTGTGCTCTTCACAAAAATTTTGATCTTCTTTTCCTAGGTGATATGCCCTCTTCAGATTTTATTGTTCCATTTACGAAGTTAGCTATAATATGAAAAAAAAAGATAAACAGTACATTAGGATTTGGGATAAATGGCATTAAGAGTTATACATGTAATAAACAATTTTGTATTTCAGAAGTATAAGTTAGCAAATTGAACATATTTAACATATACAACATATTTAAGTTAGGAATGCTAATACATTTTGTGAATTATATCAAATAATGTTTTTTGTAGAGAGAATTGCTTCTACTTCATCTTGCTTCTATAACCTACTGCACACAAGGAGTAGAGTGAAGTCAGCCTTTTTATGTAATATTGGATAAAGTGTGGGCAATAATTAACAGGATGAGGGCTACACATTTTTCTTACCTGAGGTAACAGAAAACATAACTAATGGAAATGGAGATCATTTGCAGAACTGGGTTGTTTTGCAATGACAAAATAAGACCTTAAAGTGGGAAAAGTTGGGTGGGGTTGGAGAGGCTCAATGATAGTCTTAGATGAGGGGTTAGGCAAGATTAGTAAATTAGTTTTGTATTTTATCTTTTTAAAACTGTGTGTAATGTGTTGAACTTAATTTCATTTTAGCACCTTTAGTAACATTTTTAAAAAATTCTGGAGTTAACCAATTTTTACAGTTTATTTTTATTTTATTTATTTATTAAATTTATTCAATGTCAATCTTGCTATCATGCAACTCTGGGCGGCTTACAATAGGATAAAACCATAGTATAAAAATTAAAACAATACGACAATGAAGCAATAAATACATTAAAATTAACAAGAAATAGCTAAGATGAAGGAGGGATACATAATAGAGTGGAGATGAGATCTTCTAGTTAATCCAATAACCACCTCCAGGATGACCAATGGCCTTTTAGCACCTATTTCCACTTGGCTGAAATACTGACTCCCAAAGTTTTTGTTTGGCTTCACTTTCTGTATTTAGCCCGTAGTGAGATGGACTTCTTCAATTCTCTAATGGTTTCCCAAAGGGCTAGTGCAGAAGGGAGATAGTCGTTGATAATAAAAGGATAGTAGCAGCAGCAACAAATTTTTTAATCACTGTTCACCCCAGGAATGTATTTCCTCAAAACAAAAGCACCTTAGAGGGTGGGGTTAGTTTGACAATAAGGACACCTTTCCTGGCTAATTATATACCTAATGATGCAATCACCTTTTGGGGTACTATTAATAATTTTACCTGAATAATCCGTAAGGGTCACTTTTTCTGAATCAGTATGCAACTGCACATAATTAGTAAATCTGCATACAAATTTGTAGAAAGATGTCATATTCCATTGAGATGGCGCAGTGGTTAGAATGCAGTACTGCAGGCTACTTTTGCTGACTGCCGGCAGTTTGATTCTCACCAGCTCAAGTTTGACTCAGCCTTCCATCCTCTTGAGGTTAGTAAAATGAGGACCCAAATTGTTGGGGGCAATATGCTGACTCTGTAAACCGCTTAGAGGGCTGTAAAGCACTGTGAAGTGATATATAAGTCTAAGTGCTATTGCTATTTTTTATGTCTTTCCTGTATAATTGGGCAGAGTTGCCATGCTTCAGATCCCATCCAATAAATAGTGGTATGAAATGGGAACTGGGAATCATGGCTTTCTGTTATAGTCTGCCCTCTGAAGGAACATTCACCCAGAGATCGGTTTCAAATCTGTCTGAAAAAGCCCTTAAAATATGGCTGTTTTCCAAGTCTTAGGTTAGACATTGTTGTTGGTCCCATGTACAGTATTGTTTTAGAATTACTGCCTGTCTTCTGTCCTATGTCAGCGTTCCAATAAACACCCCCAACAAAACAAGACTTCGAGACTAGAAGTTCCTCAAAGTTCCAATTTATTAGAGATGCCATGTTGGCAACATCTGGGAAAACCCGAATTTGAAAGCTTCCAGGTTTTCTCCACCCACATGAAAGTTCAAGTCCTTGCCCAGCACCCACATGTCCATCATCCGATCCAATCAGGCACCATGCAATACTGAAGATGCCGCCCCCTCACTTCCTCCGGGCAGAATGGCCTTGACTTTCTGGAAAGAATGTTATTTAGACTACTACATATCACCTACTCCATATAATCCCCCCTCCTATTTTCCCACAGTAGAAAATGTAGCAAGCCTGAATACAAAAAGGTAAAAAAATGGATTCCAGGCATGACAGCCTGGATTTGTTTTTTTTTTGCTTATAGTTTTAGTATTTTTAACACTGTACACTGCCCAGAGTTAGCCTTAAAAATTAATACAGGTAGTCCTCACTTAACAACTACCTGGTTTAGCGACAGTTCAAAGTTACGACTGTATTGAAAAAGTAACTTTGTGAATAGTCCTTCGACTTCTGCAGTATAACCAGTCACACGATCAAGATTTGGGCAGCTGGTGGGTGCTCATAAGTGTTGCAGCATTCCATGGTCACATGATCATCATTTGTGTGCTTTACAATCATCTTGTGACTAGCAGAGTCAATTGAGAAGGCAGCAGTAAAATTGCAAGTCACAATTAGGTCTTGCTTAATGACCGCGGATGAATAGCTTGACAAGCGTGGTGAAAGTGAGATCATAAGCCTGTTGCAGCCATATGATATCTTACTATTACATTACTTAGTAGCAGACTTGTCAGTCCCAAATGTGGTTGTTAAACAATGACTATCTGTAAATAAATGTTTAATTTTGTATTATATAAAAATCATGTCAGCTTTTGGTCATTTAGAGGTAACAGTAACATTCTATACCATAAGTCTCCATCCAATGTTAAACAAGAAAATCAAGTAGTGTTATTTAACTAGCAACTGTCACTCTAGTAATGTACATTTGTGGTTTTGATACTGGTATAAATGTGAGGGCTATACTTACATCTGCAGGACTCTTTTTTTGTAGACTTAGTTTTTGTGTTTGTTTTTTTCTTAGGAATTTGATTCTGTGCATGTTCTCTCCATTTCTTTAACTGGAAATTGATGAATTTCCACATCATCCAAGCCTGAGTCAAACAAATTGCAGCCAGACAGCTAATTCTAATTAGTTTAACATAAAACAGAGTTATATAGTTAGAATAATAGTGTTATGATGATTTTTGAGATCCTCTCTAAAGATGGACCATTCAAAAAATAAAATAAAGTTACATATACAATCCAAATGCTTTCTTACCAGCAGGCTAGCACATACCATATGTCTTTAAATAGTAGACATTCCTAGATAATATATGTTTAAGATCATGGCTATTAGATATGATAGTTGAAAACTGAATTTTGCATCAATATTGTTCCAATTTACATGTGCTGTATCAAAGAGCTGAAAATTTCTTTTCCAATAAGCATTTTGACAATTAATTGTTTTATTTATAAAACTCTATTGAGCAGCTGGCATATGAATATATGTATTTGAATGCATTTGAGAATCAGTTTGGTCTAGAGATTAAGGTACCAGGTTAGAAACCAAGGAGGCTTTGAATTTTAATTCTAATTTAATTCTAATTCTGACTTAGGCACAAAGCCAGTTAGATGATTTTGAATCAGCCACTCTCTCTCAGCCTTAGGAAGAAGGCAATGGCAAACTACTTCTGAAAATGTTGCCAAGAAAACTGCAGAGACTGCAGTTAGACTGTTCTCAGGAATCAACACTGATTGGAAGGCATCCTTCCAGCCCTCAAAAAAGGTATGTATTGGAGAAATAGAAGCTAGCTATGAACTTTACAGTGGTACCTTGCTTGCTATTAGGGCAGACAAAGGGCTGATGTTTCATATGTTACAAAGAATACAGTAATGCACTTATGATTGTTTAATATGACCAACATTATAAGGATAGATTGCAGAAAAGTTTCTGAGTTAGGTTTACATGTTATCTACCAAAATAAATGGTAGTTTAAATAGTAATAAGAATAAAGACAGACCATTTTTCCTAGCCACAATTTTCTATTTTTGGATCTGTGGATGTAAAGAATATTCTAAAATAGCTATTCCAGAAAAACTTATACCTAATTGTGAGTATATTGAAGTTTCCTTCTGCTACAGAAAAGCCAGGATTTTCTGCTTTTGTGAGTCCAAATCCAAAGGTGAGAACTGACAAAGTCAGGGTCAAAAGACGAGCCATTACAAATAAAAGTGCCCAAAGGGTAAATCTGAAAAGAAAAATGACAATTATTTCACTATCAGTTGCTTTAGGTCACTAAATAATATGAGCACAGCTGTATCATGGGCTATGACCAATAAAAAAAAAAACTTAAGACTTTTCATAGACATTGTAAGAGCATATCCATGACATCAGGCATTATAACGGAAAACATTACTTTTGAAAACAGTAAGGCATAAGACAATTAAATAGTGATTCAAATCTTAATTTTAGTTGAACAAAAGCACTCTTAATAATCAAACAAGTTTTTAGCTAATGAGAAATCTACAGTGGGGCAAAAAAGTATTTAGTCAGCCACCAATTGTGCAAGTTCTCCCACTTAAAAAGATGAGAGAGGCCTGTAATTGACATCATAGGTAGACCTCAACTATGAGAGACAAAATGAGAAAACAAATCCGACAATCACATTGCCTGATTTGGAAAGAATTTATTTGCAAATTATGGTGGAAAATAAGTATTTGGTCACTTACAAACAAGCAAGATTTCTGGCTCTCACAGACCTGTAACTTCTTCTTTAAGAGGCTCCTCTGTCCTCCACTCAGTACCTGTATTAATGGCACCTGTTTGAACTTGTTATCAGTATCAAGGACACCTGTCCACAACCTCGAACAGTCACACTCCAAATTCCACTATGGTGAAGACCAAAGAGCTGTCGAAGGACACCAGAAACAAAATTGTAGACCTGCACCAGGCTGGGAAGACTGAATCTGCAATAGGCAAGCAGCTTGGTGTGAAGAAATCAACTGTGGGAGCAATAATTAGAAAA
>QLTV01002845.1:115164-132634 GCA_003457575.1 Thermophis baileyi | reverse complement strand
CTGGGGCTGGGTCTCTGCAAAGGGACCAGGACGACTGATGCGTGTACAGGAAAGAATGAATGGGGCCATGTATCGTGAGATTTTGAGCGCAAACCTCCTTCCATCAGCAAGGGCATTGAAGATGAAATGTGGCTGGGTCTTATAGCATGACAATGATCCCAAACACACCGCCCGGGCAACGAAGGAGTGGCTTCGTAAGAAGCATTTCAAGGTCCTGGAGTGGCCTAGCCAGTCTCCAGATCTCAACCCCATAGAAAACCTTTGGAGGGAGTTGAAAGTCCGTGTTGCCCAGCGACAGCCCCAAAACATCACTGCTCTAGAGGAGATCTGCATGGAGGAATGGGCCAACATGCCAGCAACAGTGTGTGCCAACCTTGTGAAGACTTACAGAAAACGTTTGACCTCTGTCATTGCCAACAAAGGATATATAACAAAGTATTGAGATGAACTTTTGCTATTGACCAAATACTTATTTTCCACCATAATTTGCAAATAAATTCTTTCCAAATCAGGCAATGTGATTGTCTGGATTTGTTTTCTCATTTTCTCTCTCATAGTTGAGGTCTACCTATGATGTCAATTACAGGCCACTCTCATCTTTTTAAGTGGGAGAACTTGCACAATTGGTGGCAGACTAAATACTTTTTTGCCCCACTGTAGGTCTGTGAAGAATTTCTGCAAAATCAGTATGCTTGTATGAAGTTTTCAGGAAGGCCAAGTGCTTTTTAAACAAAATTTTAAAAAATCAAAAGGAAAAGGAAAATCTCTTCTTTTTTGTTATTCTATGGTTTGAATTTTGGGATTGCATATTATACTGGAAGCCAGAACCTTTTTTTTAAAAAACCACTGGCATAGGAATATGCGCACTGAAAAGGTCTTACATTAGCAAAACAATGCTTATTAGTGAAATCATAAAAATGATTAAGTAGTTAATACATAATTGTTCAACAGGGCATGAAGCTAAGTTTGGAGAAAACAACTAGACATTCCATTGAAAAGGAAGTGTGGATGATAGGTAGAGATCAGTTTTAGTTATTTGTGAAAAGTCATGATCTTTCTTGGTGATATACGAAAAGCAAGACCTTTAAGATCAATGTTAAACAAGACAAGTTTTTCAAGTAACCTGGTTCTAAAATGTTTTTCATTTTTGCAAATATAGTAAAAGAAATAATAACCCACAGGCAGACAAGGACTAAGAAAACTGTAAAAAAGGAAACTAAATTAATTATCTGACAGTAACAGGAAAATTTAAAAAACAAGATTACCCTTTCTGTTTATTCTCATCACTGAAGTAGAAAAGACGTGAAGCGTGAAAAATGAGCTCTACAAGATAATGAGGTACCAGCAAAATTAGACCCAAGCGCTGAAGGCTGAAACAGTAAAAATAAATATTTCATTCTGAATATTATTCATTTATTAACAAAGTTCAACAACAATGAATTAGGTTCAGTGTATCTTACATATCAGACAGAGGATTAGTTGTGCTATCAAGATGAGCATTCTATGGCTTTTTAAGCCATGATCAAATCTGATAGCAAATTAACTATGACACAAAAATACTAAATGCTTTTTCTTAATAGAATATAATATTGACAAATAGCTAGTTTTCAAGTTACGACCATAATTGAAACCAGAATTTTGGTTGCTAAGTAAGGTGGTTGTTAAGTGAGTCACACCCAATTTTACCTTTTTTGCCATTGTTGTTAAGCAAATCTGGTTGCCGATTGCCCAAATTTTGATCACGATTGTGGGTTGCTGTGATAGTCATAAGTGTGAGGAACAGTTATCAGTCACTGTTTTGAGCACCGTTGTAACTTTGAATGGTCACTAAGCTTATGGTTGTAAGTTGAGGACTAGCAGTAATATATTGAACAGTATTTTGGACACTATAAAAGACAATCCTTGATGGAGGTCTAGAAACATGTAAATAATAAATAAATGCTTACTTCAAGATATAGGCACCAGATATATGGGCAGTATAAAGACAAATATAGTGCAACTGTCTTGGAATATCTTCCTAGAAATATGAAATGGAAAAGACAAACATGTTACAAAAATAAAAGCAAACATTTGAATATGAATTCTGTTAGTTTTCCTTTTGCATTGTAATAATTTATGTTTTTCAAAAGCACTATTAACAAGGACATAAATAAATTGAAAGCCAAAATAATCTGTTGCATTACCTTCCCTACCCAACAATATATTCCTGTATAGTATGAATCTCTTACCAAGTTGAGGGAAGTATTTTTCTTTCCATTATTATTTCTTCTCCTTATTTAGAATATCATCCTATATCGTTATAAATGAAAGTAAATAAAAGAAATATAATGCCTGAATTAAAGTTACAATTTATACCTTTCTAATCTTTTGGAAGTACAGTTCTGGAAGTGCATGGAGCCAATAGGCAATTTGGCAAATATAGAAGAATTTAACCTGAAAACTAAAAAGAAAAGTATATATATAAAAGATGTATACATAGCATTCAATAATTACCCTTGCCATTCAAATCATGAGAATTAGAAATCATGAACCCACTTTTGTTTAGGTAGGCCAAAATTGTTGGCTGTAGTTGAAACTTACACATAAATTTTATACATAAATATACATGCCAAAGGGGCCTAAGCTGGATAATATCAATGAAGATCTTGGTTTAAAGGAAGGCTGACTGAAAATTAAATCAACTTTCAAGTCAAGTATATGATTAATAATTTAATCAAATTTTAAATGAATACATATTACATTATTATATAAAACTATAATGAATCTATATTCAGATAATCTTAAATGTTTTAAGATTAAAGCAAGGAATTCATGTTAAAGAAAGTAAAACTAAAATAATTTAAATTATTGGAACCCTAACCCTACCCCTTTTGAAGAGTTGTCTAAACTGAAAGAAAATATGATTGAGGAAGATGACAATGACAAGGCAAGATTAAATAGTAATGTAAGGAAGAAATAATACTAATTAACACTTTGTAGAATTCACTGTCTAAAAACATTCATATCCTAATATAAATGTTTTAAAAATAGTTCCTTGACAATTGGTTCATAGATCTGTCCATGTTCCATCTCTAAATACTCAGATGCCTGGGAATTAATAACCTAGATATGTTTGTTAATTTGAACAAGGAAGCAAAATGCCTAGCACAAATAAAAGAACAAAATAAAAAAACTTACAACATATGAGAATGAGGGTAATCCTTCCATAACAAAGTTGGATTTGTTGTAAATTCTTCCTAAGGAGAAAAATAAAAGGTTAAAGGATGTGATATATTTTAGGCAAATGTTCATTTAAATTAATTTCCAAAAAGATAACTTGACTTACTTACTGCAGACAAAATACTTGCTCCCCACACAAACGAAAACAAGTAGAAAAATGCTAGTTGTCCTGACTCATTGAATTTGCTATGTTTTGTTTTTGACAAGTGGAGACGTCTATTAATTTTCTATGGAAAAAAATAACAAACACCAGAAGTATTAATTTAATCATGTTCAATTTTTTTCTAGTGAATATGTTAGCCTCCCCAAGAAGAATGCTAGATTATCTCTAGTTCAGCATTTATATTCCAATACTACAAAATGCTAAGCTGGACTTTTCCCTTCATTTTTCTTATTAGGTAAATGAACATTAAAGTGTGACCCACATATTTTAATAGTTGACAGACCAGCTCTTTGATAGCTGCTGCTTAAGTGTTAGAAAAACAATCTATGTACAAAGCAAATCACCATTCTTTGTGCCACATGGGCATTTGAGTTTCACAGTCCAATCTAGAACCGCAGATTATATTCAATGACCCAAATGAATATGTCTTGGATCTTAATTGAGACATCGGTTTTGTATCTCTATACTATTCTTTCCCATCATCTTTCTTAGTGGATCACATTTTGCATGCTGGAACACACCAAGCTCTGAAGCACAATCTGAAATTAGTTTTAGTCTTAGTTTGTGTGTGTTCGTATAAGCATATTTTCTACTCCCGAACATTTTCAGCTGGGATATACCTGTAGCAAAGGAAGGGGAGGAGATGGTAGTGCAAGTTTGGAATGCACAATTACTATATCTCTGCATAACATAAATTGAGATATATATCTCTAAACCAAATCTACTGACCGATACAAAACAAATATAAGGCAACTGTTGCTTTCATTCTAGAAGATAGGAAGACAAGACAGAAAGTGAAGTTTCTAAGGAGTCTAAGTTTCTGATTGCATACTGCAATGCAGGGTCACAGAACAAGCACTGTAATTTTATCCTAGGGTAGAAAGGTATGAATCATGTCCAAATTTTTATATTAAACTCATTGTTTGAGGTTTTATTTTTCATAATTGGACAATGGCTGTTTTTCAGCCATGCCATGTTTTAATAACAATGATTAAAAATAACAAATACAATTTTAACACTTTAACGTATAGGACTCACACTTTTTATACTTAAAATAACTTATTTTATACTTAAAAACAGCAACAAAAAAGAAAAAAAGAAACAAAGCAGATCTTAAGATTTTAAAATAATATTTAATAGGGAAATAATGATATTACATTTATCAGCAGACTACCAAGTTAAACTTGAATATTGACTTACTGAAGAAATAAGGAATCCATTCATTGATGGATATAATTTGTATTCATTTCACAAGAAATTCATAGTGTGGTTTATAATTTTTTAATGAAGTTGTCACAGAAATCGTATTATTCCATAATCCAGTATAATTTTATTAGGGATTCAACATGTTGAAAGCTGCCCATCTTGCCCACATGCCCATTTTCAGAGAAGAACCACTTATTAAGTTCTGGTCCAAAATTTGGGAAAGGTTCAAATTCTGAATTACTATCCAAAATATAAATTGACATGGACTATGTGACATATTTAGACTAATTATAAAGCCATGATATTCAATGCTATAAATATAGTAAAAAAACTGGCCAAATAAAATACCAGATAACAAATATTGTAATACGTGTTGTAAGGTCCCAAAATGTATTTGAGTCACCAGAATGCCAAAGAAAGAGACCCAAGAAGAGGCTTGGAAAAAATATCAGCTTTTATTTGTACAAAGAGCTGGGTAGACCATACCAAAACATACAGACAAAGAGCATGCAGTGAAAGGCCACACCTTGGGGAAAGTATGGCATTTTATACCTTCAGAGACATCAGCTTAGTACCCAGTTCTGGCCCCCTGGCCCATGCCTTCCTTGTAGCCCTGCATTGGCTGTGCAGCAAGGAACAGGGGGGGCTGNGACAAAACATAACATACATAGATAAATGAAATAAAAAACAAGAAAAGAGATATAAAAAAAAACAAGATAACAGAAGTTAGATCACTGGTAGAAGCAAATGGCAGAGGCAATTCTAATTCTTACAGGAGCAAAGCAATTCTTACAGAAGTGAAATAGCAAGTTATTATTATGTCCCAGTAATTCTACCTATTCTACTATTATGTCCCTTCATTCCTCCCTTTTCTTTTAGGACAGGATGTGTCCTGTCAATGGTGGACTAGGGGTGTATATTTAATGGGGACAGTCTGGAGGACCATGATATTTGCCGGTTTATTGGGAGGGGTAGAAGACACTATGCGTGGGATTAAAGGGATGAAACAGGGGATGAGGCAGAGACCTCCAAAGGTTAACACCACTAGAAACCCAATCCTTGACGAGTCAGAGAAGATACTGCCGAACCAGTTGAAGTCCACTGCCCCAGTCCAAGGCTGCACTGGGACGTGTGCAACCTTCCCCACTTTGGCAGTTATCCCATGTATAACTTTTCCCTGGTCATAAATTTTGCAAACAAAATTTGTGAGTATTAAATTTTCCACACACACCTACTTTTGCTAACAAATAGTGTAAAGCAAGTCTATTCTGGGATATAGCTGTTTTAAACAGAGTATGCTGTTTAGCTATGAAATTTAGAGCAATAGCAGTTGCATTAGTTATTATTGCAAGCATTGCCTGTAACCTTATAATTCCATTCAGCATATAAATGGGAGTTCTATAACTATACATTCCATCTTCGGCCCAGGTGGTTGGTCCGTATACCTGAATTATTCTTTCTGGAGGCCAGTCATCTTTCTGTGGCCTACTTCCTCATAAACAGGTATACCCAGTCTATCACCTTGTTGTATGGGCAGTAGAAAAACTAGGTTTCACAGTTCCGAATACACATACTCCATACCATTGGCCAGGCAATTGCACATAGGCAAACTTTCCAAATATCCAATATAAGCCAACTGGAGCATGCCAATGAAGAGTTACTACATCCATCCATAACCCACTCAGTCTAGTTATATTTTCAAATGGGTTACCAGGTTGTGTCAGGTGAATTCCAGACTGAAAGGTGACAGTAAGCGAAGAAAACACCCTTGCTTGTAATATGATTTTTCACACTTATCATTGCATTATATTCTCCTCCTGTTAGTCCTATGCATAAGAAAATTATGCCAAAATATTGAACTATTGCATTAAATCAATCCATTCTATATCTTCAGGGATTATGATATCACTATCTCCTAGGACTACTGTGTTCAAGTCAGGTTGATCTGATTCAATGCCCCAATATATAGAGTTTATATGGGGAGCAATCCTTTCCACATTTCCACAATCACAGTGTACCACTATTCCTCACAGGCGTGTATCAGTTCACAATCACAACAACTACCTTACAATTTACTGTTTCAGTCTGGGGATGGGGGTCAACACACAAGCATTCACACCATTTTTTTTTTTACCATCAACATATTCACACATTTGTACTGCAATCAGACTACTTGTGTAAACCAATTTCACATACAAAAATTTCATTTCATGCTTTCTCCATGCAAACCAATCATTACAATTATTTCAGGGAGCTTTTTCACAAGCCAATGAGCTCCATTTTCTAAATAACTTTTTGTGTACTATTATTAGAGGGTCTCACCCTTCCTGCAGGTTTGGAAATGATTACACACAGACACATACACACACATACCATTAAACAACATTTCTAGAACTGTGGCGGTTTAGTCCCTTCAAATTTTCATTTATTTTTCTTTTTAAAAGACATTTTTTAAAAAACAACTTTTATTGCTACGATAGGTTTTAACGTGTCCCAGTGGGCTAGCACGCAGTCCAGAGGGGAACACGGCTCTACTCTTCTTACGAGGTTATTCATTCCGAACAGGCTACCAGTATTGTTGCCCATTTTTCCTAAGGGGATTTCTTGGACCTTTCCATCGGCTTGAAGCCTGACCAAACCCTCCCTTTTTCCCTAAGGGATTTCTCGGACCTTTCTGTCGGCTCAGAGTTGGTTAGAACCCTCCCCTGAATCTCAAACTTCCTAATGGGATTTCTCGGACCTTTTAGTCGGCTTGAAGCCTGACCAAACCCTTCCTTTTTCCCTAAGGGATTTCTCAGACCTTCCCGTCGGCTCGGAGTTGGTCAGAACCCTCCCCTGAATCTCAAAATTCTTATTCCAACAGTCACACTCCTTTCAAAGTGTAGGCAAACCTCTAGTAGGTATTTCCCACGTCTCAGTCACTCACACACACAAGGCAACACTCCCCTCCCCTTCCCCCAAAAAAATTTCTACTCACCTAGAAGAGCTCAGTTCCACAACCCCCCAGTGCAAGCCTCTTTAAGGCATTCAGGTTTGGCTGGAATCGGAATCTGCCAGCAAATGACCAGGTCAAAGTCACCGGGTCAAATTTGCCAGGAGCGCTCTTGACTTCACTACTGGTCCCAGCTGGTTTCTTCCGTCTGCCATAGTGAAGGCCACTGAACTTCAAAGTTGTTCAGCTTGTGAGGAACTGAATGCAGCTACCTCGAAGGAACGATGCCGTCGAGCCCCACGTTGGGCGCCAGAAAAATGTAAGGTCCCAAAATGCATTTGAGTCACCAGAATGCCCGGGAATTGGGAAAAGTATGGCATCCTTTTATACCTTCAGAGACATCAGCTTAGTACTCAATTCTGGCCCCCTGGCCCATGCCTTCCTTGTAGCCCTGCATTGGCTGTGCAGCAAGGAACAGGGGGGCTGAGTTCTTAGCAACACAGGTATTTGCCCGGTGTAACCCTGCCAAGCTATGACATATTGCGCACCAGGCACTGAGTTGTACACAAAAAGATAACAGGAGTTAGATCACTGGTAGAAGCAAATG
Organism: Thermophis baileyi; assembly: GCA_003457575.1. Classification (NCBI taxonomy): domain Eukaryota; kingdom Metazoa; phylum Chordata; class Lepidosauria; order Squamata; family Dipsadidae; genus Thermophis; species Thermophis baileyi. The sequence goes on along the minus strand of QLTV01002845.1, from coordinate 124,507 downwards.
GCAGAGGCCATTCTAAGCAATTCTTACAGAAGTGAAATAGCAAGTTATTATTATGTCCCAGTAATTCTACCTATTCTACTATTATGTCCCTTCAGTGTAGCCATAACAGATATACTTAATTTCATTATGTTCAAAGGCACACCTCTTGGTTCTTGTCTTTTCTTACTTTTTAAACATTTTAGGTTCTATTTTTAAAAATATAGGAAGCTAGCAGGATTTAAAGTAGGAAATCAAGATCATGTAGGTCCCTTAGCCACTATCAGCAAATAAAAGAGGAAAGTATGTCTATCAGTTCCAAAAAGCGAAAGTGGCATTCAAAATTTACCAGAAGGCAAAAAAGTAGAGATGTTGCCCTTTATATTTACCTATCAAGAATATTGCCTGCCATTAATACTATCTGTTCCCAAAAGCAAAAGATGAAGTAATAATGGCAGGCAATATTCTTGATAGGTAAATATAAAGGGCAACATCTTTACTTGTTTGCTTTCTGGTAAATTTTGAATGCCACTTTGTGAAAATTTGTATAACATGCTTTCAAAATTCACACCAGCCATTTACTTTTAGGGGAAAAAAACACAATCCAGGGCAATTAATTTATAATCTGCAGGTAAACTGAAATACTCTTCCGTAATGTAGATACATGGTTGATAAGATATTATTAAACTTCTATAAATATAAATTATGAAATTTATGTCCTACCTTTATTTTACATAATTCAAGGCACTGTTACATAATGCTTACGCTTCTATTTTTTTCTACAACCATTACCCTGTGTGCCAAGTTGAACTGAAGGTAAAGGATTTGTCCAAAGTTACTCAGCCAGCTTTCATGCCTAAGAGAGGACTAGAATTTATGATATCTTAATTTTCAGTCCAGTACTGTTAACTACTATACCAAAAGGGATCTTATATGTTTCATATCAAATAGTAGAGCATATTATTTAATAAATGTATCTTGAAGAACTTGGAAGTGAATTGATTTCACATATTCACATTTATCTAATAATTGTAAACTTACATCTAGTATATATTCCTGAATCACTGCGTGCAGAATAATGGCTATAAGAATGTAGAAGATGATGGTGGCCATGTCTTTTGGACCATACTCATAGAAATGAACTGGGTCAGATCCATCATCTGAAATGCACAATGTCTTAATATTAATAGCAGTACAGAATCTTATTATACATCAAGAGAACATGCAGAAATCAAATTTTCAACAGTGTTATTTAGATATAAATTCTGCTTTAAAATCTATAAGATCATGTTGTATGTCCTTTAATATGTTTTTATAATGTATTCATTATTTGGAGAAAAACAGCACAACAGAATTTTGTAATAATAATGCAGAGAATCAGGCTATACAGCATTTAGAAAAAATTATATAAAACTGCAACCCTACGGATAACCCGGCACATCTACACATGCACATCTACACACATTTGGAGGTGAATAATCTAAGAGAGTATCTGAATAAACATGTAGAAGACTATTGAAAAATATTTTTAAAAATGAAAACAATAAATAGAACAAATTATATTTTATATTTACCTATGTTGTATGTAACATTGTATTGTACAGTTATAAACATGATGGCATATTTGGATGTAACCTAAAATTTAAAACAGAGAAAAATAAGTTACCAAGTTCTACGCTGTATACTTTTTCTGAAGTTGCTATTAAAATTTATATTTATTATGACTGTTGCAACTATTTAATTTTCATTGTTGTAGAATTCTTCCCAGCAGTGATGACATTTTTATAGCTTAACAAAACTGCCAATTTAAGAACTGAACAAGACTGGAGATGACCCTATTGACTACTGAAGTATCAGATCTGAGACACAGGTTTTGAAAACTTTGAAAAGTAGTTATCAAGACTAATAATACAAATTGTTGCATTTTGTCCCTTGTTTATTGATTAATCAAGCAATCATACTGAATCACAATATAGTATTTATATAATAAAATACAATATAAAATAAATACAACATATCAGGAAACACATACAACGTATCAGGACACACAAAAGCTGTTCAGTAAAATATTCAAATAAGATAATCACCGTGACAATTAACTTCAAAATGATCTAGGTAAGTTCTCTGATGAATGACTTTAGCTATAAATCTGGCAGTCTTTCTGACTGCCCATCCATGTGTAAAGAAGTAAGGCAGCCTGTTGATGGGATCTGAGTAAGCTATCCTGTGGATTAGTGGTTCTAAATGCTGCCCCTTGGCTGAGCTATATAGCTGGCAATCAAATACAGTATGTGTGATATTTTAAGGTACTTAATGGAATTGCCTGTGTTTTACAATAGAATTCAGGAACTCAAATCGCTTTGGTTAAGGCTGTTCTTTGGCCTTGTGTTAGGAATACTGTTGGGTATTTGTCCAGTTGGAAAGCCTTTTATTCTAGGCCAATCATTTTAAAGCAGTGGTTCTCAACCTTTCTAATGCCGCGACCCCCCCGCAACCGCTCGTACCTGTCGGTCACCGTAGAGCCGGTCACCAAGGTAGCGCGAGGCGCCGCCCACCCACCCGGATGCCACTATTTGGGTTCTTTTACCCTCTGCGCATGCGCAAAGCATTCTGCGCATGCGCAGAGGGTAGAAGAACCCAAATGGCGGCGTCTGGGCTACCAGCTGTCCGGCGACCCGCAGGCACGGCCGAACCGGGACCTTTTCACCCTGCAGTGACGGTAGCACCAAGATGGCGGGCTAATGCGCGCAGCGACCCCTGTGAAATGGTCGTTCGACCCCCAAAGGGGTCGCGACCCACAGGTTGAGAACCGCTGTTTTAAAGGATTTGATGTTAGAAGTGTCTCTATGTCAACCTAAGCACCATATTCAAGCCCTCTGTTTGAAAGTGTCCTTAGTTTGATGGCTGCCCATTTGTTCAGTGACCAAAGTTAGAACAGTGAACAAAATGGTAGTTATAGCGGGTCTTTGAAATTATGGCCATTGCAATGCCGCCCCCCTCTCTGCCTTTTTGCTGACCTGCACTCTACCACCTTATACCCCTGCTGCACCCACTAACTTTCAACTCCTCCACTAAGCTTCACACACATTCTGATTTGGAATTAATGAGAAATATTTAAGTCTTCTGTTGAATTATCTGGAAGTCACTTATCCTTAATCTCAACTGTTTCATCTTGGAGCCTTATATCCAGTTAATTCACAGGTATCAAAAGGATCCTATTTCTTTTCGGAATAACATTTGATGTGCACATATGTACATGCAAATCAATCATGTAACACAATACTATTGGCTAATAAGTAGAAAAAAGAACTGAAAGATCAAACAACACATTGTATGTATATACATAGTTTAGAGTAAATAAAAATGCAATGGTTGTGAGCCACCCAGAGTTCTGGTTCTAAGATAGGTTCTAAGATACACCCATCATCTTACAAATGAGTAAAATTAAAATATAAAACAAGATTTTCTCATTCCCAAATGGTAGTAATGGGAAAAAGAACCAATTAAGGCAGCTATTTGCAATCCCTTCTACCTGAATGCTTTTTGCTACTATTGTTCACATTATTTTTCTGCACAGCTTGCATATAATGCTTTGAAGTATAGCTCCTTCAGTGATATTTTGAAATAAATGGCCCAGAAGCATTAGTGGCAATAAAGTTTCAACCAGTCTTTGTGACATGCCAATTATTCTTTTAATTAAAATAATTTCTGAAAATAAAACCAAAAAGCTAGAAGGGCCAAGGTGATCAATGAGCATCAAAGGCGATGTCAATTGATACACTGTACTAAGTTCCATTTTGGGTAATTAATTATATTGTGATGGAAACCAATACAGTCTACTGGCTAAGGTATTAGATGGTGATCATAAAGTAACTTTGGGTCAATCATTCTCTTTACTCATGTTTATTATTGTGGGAATGAAGTAGTTCTAAAAATGTGGTCTTGAGAGTTCTGTAGATCTTCAGTCAAATAAATATTTTAAAATGACTAACTCTTAATTCCCAGTAGCGTAAACATGAATAGATATCACGCACATAAGCCAAAACTCTTCGGGGTCCTCAATAATTTTTAAGAACATAAATGAAACCAAAATGTTTTAAGAACCGCTTATCTAGATCAACCTCTTGTCAAATGTAGGAATTTATACCTTAAGTGTTTCCTAACATAAATGCATGCAGGTTAGTTTCCTGAACTCCTCAACCAACATAGCCACTGCTGAGAATTCTGGAAAGTTCATACAATTAACTATGTCTGGATTGGGAAAGACTATTTTAGTTTCAGCTTATAAATGTCTAACAAAAGAGATTCTAACTAGCAAGCCAAGGCCACCTGTTCCACTGTTGAAGAACTTGGGTCAGGAAATTCATTCTAAAGTGTATCATAATCCCTTTCTTTTTATCAGAATCTTGCTCTACCTTCTATGTAGCAGCCAAGAGCCAGCATCTGAAAAGACTGCCAATCCCTGTGATAACTCTTCAAATATTTTATTAGGTTCTCCAATTGTATATTTATTTCGGTTCTTCCTAAACTAAACTTAATTCCTTTAACAGAATGATCTCTGGATTTCTTAGCACCAATTTTACTTTAATCCAGATATGGCCCAGTTTGCATTTTAAAGAGTAGTGGAGGAAAGGGGAAACACATGATTCAGGGAAAGCCTCAAATATATAAACCAAATTTATTGTATATTTATCTTCCTGTTAAATTTTCTACAAATCTTAGCACTGTTCAAGGCTTTATTTTTAATTAATCACTTATAACAGCTTTTTATTTAAAGAAACAAATTTATCACACTTGTGGCACAGTCAGCCCATATTTAATATTCGGGTGTTAAACTTCTCCCAATTCCAATCTGTGGCTTGGTGACTCAGGAAGTGAATATCATTATGTAAATTTAGACACCCCTGAGACCTGTTTATAGGTTTATTATCAGCAAGACGAGACTGTGATTGTCATACATAGGGGATGCAACTGGATAAGTATCCTGCATCTTGTATCTTGGTGTCAAGATGAGTGTCTGCCAATGAAATGTGTAAGCAAAAAATACTCAATTCTTAATATCAGCATTAACTCTCCTATACACCGTTGGGTCTGTAAGAGATTTATCTTGTTCCAAATAAATATGGTCAAACCCATCAAATGCAAAAGCTCTCCAGTGGAATTATCTGCTACTACGGTAGCTATCAAAGCTACCAAGATCAGCAGTATGCCTAACGCTACTGCGTACTCATAAGGACCAAACCCAAGGCATCATCACTGAGCTCAGTAGGAGCAATATCACACTCCGTAGACCGTTTACGATACTCAACTTACAATCTACAAACTCCTCCTAAACCAGCCACCCACCCCGTTTTGGGAAATCATTCTGCATCTTCTCTGGACACTTCATTTTTTTTTATGAAATCCAGAATCGTACTCCAGGGTTGAAAATCAATACCGGGGACCGAATCTTAAGCACCGTCACCAGTTCCAAAGGGAAACAAGAGAAAAGCGGGGAAAAACCACTGTACATCCCATTTCGTATGATTTAGTACGATATTAAAACGAGACCCTCTTCCTTCTCTCTCTGGAATAACGAAAGACTTAATTATTTTTTCTACAGATCTCGCTAATTGGTCCACGATATGTTATCTCCCCCCCCCTCTCCCCGCAGCCTTTGAAAGCGGCTTGGCTGGCTTTGCACGAGTTATCTTCTTTAGTGAGACTGCCAGTTGAATTCCCCTGCTCTTCGGTGGCGGAGGAGAGAGAACCCAGCCAGCATGCCTAGCGGCTATAGCTTAAGAGCCGTCGAGACCGGCCTTGGCAACAAGCATCACACCGTATACGTCCGCTCCTTCCTATGTACGTCAGCACGTAAGAGGGGAGCGCGACCGTGAGAATGAGCAACCTAAGGGGAAAAGAGTTAACAGGAGAGGAGGAAGCGCCAGAGCTCGAGAGAAGGGCGGGGCCGCACTTGAACCGGTGAAGGGGGGGGGAGGAAAGGGGGCGTGCCTCGAGCCCTCGCGCTGCCGCTTCCTCCCCGGGCCCTGTATAGTAAGGATACCTCGAACATGAGCCCCAACAGGAGGCCCATGGCCAGGCAGGATACAGCATCCGCGTGGTTCTGGATAACGAACTCATGGCTCAAGACTGGCGGACTCTTGTTTTTCTTCCGCAGTCCCATAGCGGCAGAGGTTTCCGAGAGTGGGAAACTCCAGGGCCCAAGTTGAGGGTGAAGTACGGATGAAGAGCTGCAGCTCCTCTACTCTCTCAACAATCCCTCGCTCTTCACCTCACGCCCAGTAAACACTAACGACTCTTGTCCCTTCCCACCCTACCTCCGCCCCCCCCTCACGCCCCTGCACTCTTATCCGCCCTGTTTTCCACGCTTGGCCAATCAACGCGCGGGATAAAAGTGAGTGATAGGTTCAGCAGCTAATCGTCAGCCTTAAATCGGAGGCAAGCTTTCTAGGGGCGGAGTCCCAAAGAGACTCTGAGGCTGGTCAACGGTCGAAACGGCGGCGGGGGAGGGGGGAAGAGAGGGTGCGTGTGAGTGGCGTGGATGACGGCCATTCAGAAGCCCCTAGAGGTGGGACCTATCGGGTTCCCCGAGCTTGCAGTTACTTTCTCTATGGCTGTAGTGGAAACAAGATCCTGCAAGTTCTGCCCTGGAGGAGAAAGAGTGTATCTATCAGGTATTGGATTTTTATTTGGGGGGGGGGACGACTCCGTAGGTTTCTCGGATGTGCTATGTTGGCGGTACAAGAGGGAGAACTTCTTTCAAGAAAGATTTCTGGTGGGGTTAAGATGCTTTCTCAAAAGAACACTTAGTGGGTGTGTTTGCACGACATCCTGAACTCTAAACAAGTCAATCCCATTTTAGTCTGATGGATTAATCCTGCCCGTGAAGTTCCTTTACGATTCAGCAGCGTCTGAACCTAAATAATGAGGCTATGTAAGAGGAGGTGAAGTTAAATGCGATTGAATGCGCCTCCTGAATCGAAGCAAAATGCATGTCTGGGGGGAAACTCTCATTTATTTTTGAAAAAATTCACCCGACTCCATTTACAAAGGCGAATCCTTCACGTAAGTAGCAAAGCATGGCCTTTGCTCTTGGGGAGGGGAGAGAATAAGCATATCCAACGGCAGAGAGAGGAAAAAAATACACTCGTGTTGACAAGATTGGAAAGAGATTTGCTTGCAACCTAAGGAAATCACTGCTAGTCGGAGCAAGTTTAAGGTCCTATGTATATTTAAGATCACATGCTATTTTAGTCTGGATTCCGCCCCCCCCCCCATACACTTATAATTTGAAATAAAGTTTCTAATTGATTTATTCATAAACATCCAAGAAAATTGTTAGTCATTTATTGAAACTTTCAGCCAACCTGTTTGAGGAAACTCCAGTGCAACCATTCTCAATTCCAGAAATCAATGGAAATTGTTGGTCAGCATTTGTAACTTATTTTAGTACTATTTACAAATAAACCATGTGCCCAGGTTTAGAACACTGAACTACATTCTAAACAAAAGAGCTCTAAAACCAAATTTCAGCTTTGGTTATACTGGGAGGGGCCATCTTAGGCTGGCCTTCCAGACACATTTATGACAGTACCTACTTTTTTTGCAGTTAAAAATATTTCTATTCTGGCCTGATGGCAGGTAGGGTAGAGGAAGACTTTGCTTCGCTTCATCCCTTTTCTGTTTTTATAACAGTGGGGTTGGAGAAATTCCATTTAGTAGCAGTCCTAGCCTCCCATCTTCATGTCTGAAGAATGGAAGAGGGTTTCAAAAGGTTCCCTAGGCTTACAGCTCTCTCTAAACCCAGAAGAGAGGGCTATTTTGGAGGTAAGTTACTTATCATACCCCCCCTCCCAAGTGTGCTTTAGATTCTCCATCAACTCCACAGTGTTTTGTGCCATTTCAAATGATATTTGTGGCTTTCATAACATTACCTTGCTTAGTCTTGTGCAAATATGACTTCTATAGTTAGTTTATGGCTCATTATTTAAAAGAAACTCAGCCAATTGGGTAAATTCTGTAAATCATGGTTGACATAACCATGAAATCACAGTTAATGAGCTTGCAATTAAAAAATAAAATTTTATGTACAAGAAGGTCAAGAAAGCAATAAGGATACAATTGCCAGGAGTTGAGCCTGACTTGAGGGCCTTTTTAGACGTTTACTTCTGCACAGATTTTTTTTAACCTGTAAAGATGGGAAATGACCATCAAAGTAGGATTATAGAGAAAAAATCAAATTACAGGATCTTCTCTTGGGTCAAATGGAGGGAAAGAGGGCAATATGTGGTTGTTGGGGAAATAGGAGGAGGAAGATGTGTTGGTTATACTTGCTGCCTTGAGTTATTTGTAAAAAATAATAAAGGTGGGATACAAATAAATAAAAATATATAAGGAGCTAGTCTCTAATATCATCTTTGCTGCTTCTGTCTACTAGCTCCTTCCAAGATTCCTTGGAGAAAATCCTAGGTTCAATTCTGTGGATATTAAAACAAACAATGATCTAAGGTATTGAGTCTGATAAATAATAGAGACTTGTGCTGAAGAGCTGGAGGTTTGTTGTCTCTTAGAATGGTAGGTAATATTTGGTTACTGTATAAAGTACAGGTAGTCCTCGACTTACAACAGTTCATTTAATGACCGTTCAAAGTTACAATGGCACTGAAAAAAGTGACATGACCACATTTATGATCATTGCAGCATCCCCATGATCATGTGATTTACATTTGGGTGCTTGACAAATGGTTCGTATTTATTATTACAGCATCCCTGGGTCATGTGATTTTGCATCCTTCTGACAAGCAAAGTCAATGGGGAAGCCAGATTCACTTTAACAACCATGGTACTAATTTAACTGCAGCGGTTCACTTAACAAACGTGGCAAGAAAAGTCATAAAATGGGGCAAAACTCACTTAACAAATTTCTCACTTAGCAACATAAAGGTTGGGCTCAATTGTGGTCGTAAGTTGAGGACTACCCGTGCTCTAGAACATTCAAAGTGCTTGAAAATAATATCTCAGCAATCTTTTGTAAGTAGAATATAATGTTAGATTATTCCAATAATTCATCTGAAGTAGTTTGTCAGTTCCCTAAGGGTGAAAACTGAGGATACATTAGTGACCTGGGAATTGACTACAGTATAGAATTGTGGTGTACACTGCAAATCTATATGAGTCTATGCAGAAATAAACTTTTTTGAGTTAGTAGGATTCACCCCAAGGAAGTACAGTAAGTACAATATGCAGCCTTTTGGGTTACCTATTTATTTGTTCCATATTGATTTCATTATGTTCATGCTTGTTGAGTCTTGTTCTTTTACATACATTTCTATATATGTGAGATACATGGACTATTATTTCTTTCACT
>QLTV01002845.1:80856-108741 GCA_003457575.1 Thermophis baileyi | reverse complement strand
CTTGGGGAGAGCAAAAAACGGGCCTTCCCCACCCACTCCGGAGGCTGGAAACAGCCTGTTTCCCGACTCCCAGTGGGCCCAGAAGGCCCGAAAATCAGCTGGCTGGTGTGCGCATGCGTGCCGGACCTGAGCTCGCGTGCCCACCGATATGGCTCCGCATGCCACTTGTGGCACGCGTGCCATAGGTTCGCCATCACGGTTATAGTCTCAATTTGTAATCATTCTTTCTCATGCAGTCACTGTACAATCTCTTAATGTTGTCTACTTTTACAGCACAGGTTATTGTAACAGTTTGACATCCATTCACATAATATTGGATAATGCAAATAGTAAAACAGCTGTAGCTCTCATCACTGCTTATCCTCAAAGCAGCTTTCAATTGAATAAACATAAGATAATACTGAGAATGCTGATAAAACTTCTGTAATTGCACACATATGCATGCCTTCACACTTCTTGTCCCATCTATACTTTATATATATATATTTTAATAATGAAATAATTTATATAATTTTCAATTACCAATCCTAGCAAGATCAAAAGTATATACCACCCATTCTTAATCTGAGATATTTAAATGCATGGAAGCTAGCTCCTTGATTTTCAGCAACAGCCACACCAGATGAGTAATTGTGGGGTTACTAAGCCTGTATACCTGGAGAGCATCTGGATGTGCTTGCTAAAATTGCCAGTGTGCAGTGCACCTGAAAAATCATGTTTTATATTAACCATTTACATCAGAAAGAAAGTTTCTAAATTAATACTCTCCTTGAGGATGTATTGTTTCTATGTGGGAATGCCATTAAAGAAGCTAATCCTAAGTAAAACTGGTATAGTACAATCACATGAGAATAGAACTTAATGTCATAATATATCATTAGATAATGCAGAAATAGGAAGGAAGGAAATACCCAGAGTACTCCTTTAGAAAAAGCATTAGTTTTATTGTCTCAGCAAAGTAAGATGCTTGAGGTTTAACTAGTGTCATAACAAAGGTTGATGAAATTCTGTGGCAAAGTACTGTGTGTTACTACAATTTATAGCATGACAGATAATGGTCCAGTAGGAATCCCTGTATTATAGTTCATTTGAGTTTTGAAGGTGGCATGATTCAATTAGTTTTGAAATTTGAAGATGACAAATTTGATTTGAACTGATTTGAAGCACAATGAAATATTTGTCTATTGTTCTCTTGTCTAGGCTTGGGAGCTAAAGATCAGATTACGGTAGTTAACATTTGTTTGGTAGCCATTCAGAGAACAGAGCTCTAAACTAAACTTGAAAGTTAAAAACAAAAAAAAGAAATCTGGAAGCAGTGGCAAACCACTTATGCACTGCAGCTAAGAAAACTTCCTGAATACAGTATGTTGATGAAGTCACCAAGAATCAAGCTCAATTTAAAGGAAGCTTTACATTTGTATAACACACTGCCCACCAGACTTTACATCAAAAAATTCACTATTGTGAAATAGTGTTGAATTAATACAGAAAATGTTAAATGTAAAAATAAAACTTTTCAAAAACTATCTTAAAAGTACATCTTTACTATAGATTGAGTGAAGTGCATTACATTCTTGTACTCATTTTTCTGGGTCAGCAGGCTTGTCGGTATGCCTCAAGTGTAATGTACAGGTAGTCCTCAACTTACAACCACAATCGAGCCCCAAATTTTTGTTGCTAAGTGTGACATTTACTAAGTGAATTTTGCCCTATTTTACAACCTTCCTTGACACAGCTGTTAAATGAATCACTGCAATTGTTAAATTAGTAACATGGTTGTTAAGTGACACTAGCTTTCCCATTGACTTTGCTTGTCAGAAGGTCGCAAAAGGTGATCACATGATCCCCAAGACACTGCAACGGTCATAAATGCGAGTCAGTTACCAAGTGTCTGAATTTTGATTACATGACCATGGGGATGCTGCAACAGTTGTAAGTGTGAAAACAGTCATAAGTCACTTTTTTCAGTGCTGTTGTAACTTCGAACAGTCAGTAAATGAACTGTTGTAAGTCAAGGATTATCTGTATAATGGTTATCACTACTGCATGTGTAATATGCAAGATATCATGACATAGTAGGGAGAGAGCTGTGTTGGTTTGTAGTGACAAAAAATTGAGTCTAGTAGCATCTTTTCCAACTAGCGATATTTTTGAAGGCATAAGACTCTGTGATATAGCTCCCTTCATAAGATGCATGAGAAAGATGGGAAAATATATTTTATTGAGTACCATACCTTAATCAATCCTTCATTGTACAATTTCAGTTTCTGCTTTGATTATATTTTTATTGGCCATCGTCAAATGTGAAACTTGAGTGTTTTTCCAGAAATATTTTAATGCTTTCTTCTGTGCAAGATATAATTCCTTCTAATTGTATGTTTATATGGTTGGTCCTTATCAGTTTATAAGTGAAATATGGAATCTAAAATTATATACCGGTGGTAACACAGTTTCTGCATATTTAGGTAAACATCTAAGATTCATTTAAATTTGTAAATTAAAAATCTGGAAGAAGTCTGCTTCACAACAAACAGATTATTGGGAGTAAATGTGTGCATGTATTTGTGTACGTATAATAGCAATAGCAATAGCACTTAGACTTATATACCGCTTTACAGTGCTTTACAGCCCTCTCTAAGTGGTTCACAGAGTCAGCATATCGCCCCCAACAATCTGGGTCCTCATTTTACCCACCTCGGAAGGATGGAAGGCTGAGTCAACCTTGAGCCGGTGAGATTTGAACCGCCGAACTGCAGCTAGCAGTCAGCTGAAGTAGCCTGCAGTACTGCACTCTACCACTGCGGTAGCCTGCAGTACTGCACTCTAACCACTGTGCCACCTTGGCTCATAATATGAAAGATGCCTTCTGCACGCTGGAGAAAAGCCTTAATATGACTGACTTCATGTCACCATAGCTTATTCAACTAACCATTGTTTAAAAATCTTGACTTAGCAGGATACATGTAGCTTTGTTATCTCTCACACAGGCAAAGTTGATGCATCTGGTTCTGGCTAGCATAGCAGGCCAGAATTTGGGAGGATTTTTTTTTCCCCAATATGTCTTTTACCTTCATTCTCTGAAGCTGCTCCTTGTTTCCTGCTTCTTACTCCAGGCTGGATGATTAAAGATTTGAATAAGTGCTGCTCTGTCAGGGCAAGGGGTAGACAGTATGTAGGCCCTCAAAATTGTTGGCTATAGCCACTGGATCCTATTTTAACCATTGCTGGTAAAAAACAATGACCCAGTTTTCTCAGGCCTAAAATTTAACAAAAGTAAACAACAACAACAACAAAGATTCCTATCCACCAAATTCTGAGAAAGAATAGAAAATTCTGGTCCTGTCCATATGTACAGAATTATCATTCCACATACTTTGTCTTTTGTTCCTCCAAAACTGCTAAGTAGTCTCCAGATTGCCAAAGGAAGATCCTCCTATCATGGCTAGTGAGGAAAATGTGGCATTTTGTGCAGATGTGATTTGTGCTGCTTTATTCTTCTATTACAATATCGGAATATTAACTCAGATCATTGATCACCGGCCAAATGAGATAGCGGCTGTCCAGAGAAGAGACAACCTTCTCTGATGAAATATGTGTGGCACTGTAAGCATACAAATGCCCAGACTTACATACTTGGGTGAAATATTAGGATTCAAGTACACAATGATGGCATTTACATCTTGACATCATTGCAGGTTGCTGCAGTTACTACTGAATTATGCACATGGAAAAAATATCTTCATATTCAGCTGTGAAATTAATGCTTGTGTTGAATTTGGACTACTAGAAGAATTCTGGGATATACTTATTTAAAATGTAGATAATAAAATATAAAATCTTCATTATTATAAGGCTGTATTGTCCTTGCTTCCTGCCTCCCAAGAAGAAAATAATTTTTGTTCCTGCATAAGGGCAAGATAGAGCAAATTAAGAAACATTGCTACACCTTTCCTTCCAAAAATGGTACACTATAGCAGGGGTGTCAAACTCAAGGCCCGGGAGCTGGATCTGGCCCACAGGGTGCTTAGATCTGGCCCATGGGGCCACCCTAGAAACAGCAAAGGACCGGCCCGCGGTGCCTCTGCCAGCGAAAATGGAGCTCGGGAGGGCCGCATGCAGCCCTCCTAGGCTCCATTTTCGGCTGCGACAGCCTCCTGCTGTCCTCTGACAGTGAAAATGGAGCCTAGGAGGGCCGCATGCAGCCCTCCCGAGTTCCATTTTTGCTGGCAGAGGGCAGCAGGAGACCGTTGCAGCTGAAAATGGAGTTCTGGAGACCGTTTTCACTGGCAGAGCGCTTGGACCACCACAGACGCTCCCGACACGAGTGATGTCAAGCTGGCCACGCCCACCCCGGCCCCCGAGGTCAAACACAACCCTGATGCGGCCCTCAATGAAATCGAGTTTGACACCCCTTCACTATAGTATCAGAATTTTGTAACTAAGAATTAGTGCCTGAGTTTGTTTTCTCCCTCTCCTTTGGCATGATTTTTTTAATAGTAAGTTTTTAAATGGAAAAAAAAATAGAAGCTCCTATGGGACTGAAAAAGTAGTATTCATTTAGCAGTAAACGAGTTATCCTTTTTACTGCTATATACAAACAAGACTGATGTTATTTCTCAAGGTGATTGACTTAGGCGAAGGCTTCTTGGCATTCTTACTTTGTTTATTCATTGTTGCTCTCTTGCTTTTGAGCCTGGATTGATACAGTATCCTTTATTATTTATTCTTTTATTATTTCAATTATATTCAATTTTGTATCCATGTCTTTGCTTTGCTTAGAAATTTTACAGCAAAACATGACATTTTAGAAACAAAGAAGACTGATACTGTTTATATTATCTTTTTGATTTCCCTGATACAAACCTTCAGAAAGTCACTGTAATGTCTGAGAATGTTACCTTTCAAGAAATACATCTTCCCACCTGCATGTTGCTTAAAAATTACTGTTTTTTCATTGTGCAAATTAATTATGTCTTGAAGGTAACATATACCAATGTATAGTTTTTCCAGTCTTTCAGAATAACTTGATGTTTTTCTCTTACTGATTAGTTTTTGAAATACTGTTTTTTGTCTGTCAACATTGGATGCATATTGTGTTCCCTTCTTTCAGAAACGTTCTTCATGTGTTCCATCTGGCGTAGTGAACCATCTGCAGCAATTTTCTTGCTATTCTGTAGAATACAAATTTGAACTGTCAAATTTTATGTAACCTTTTTTCCCCTTTTGATATTTTGTTTTCTGTTTATTGTGCAATTCTTTCCTTTCTGTCTCAGTGTAGCTTAGCCATTATGGTTCTGTCTTTTGAGCCAAGGCCACCATTTCTTGAATATTTATTTTTATGTGTCAGAGGATAAATGTTATAGGAGGGGATTTCTGATTTGCAGTGCTGGGTCATAAGTCACACTTAGATAATTGATGCTTGCTAACTCTAAATTCAGTAAAAAATAAAAAAATAAAAGGACTATTTGCATATCCCTAAATTAAATTGCTGAAATGAAGAAAGCAGGACTGGTTCTTCTTATATTATTAAGAACACTATGAGCTGAATTAGACCTGATAATCTGATCAAATTATTGAACCAATAAGTTGTAAGTGTGTATATTTTATGTTCAACTGTGGGTTGGTGGAGCTCAGAATTTTAATATAGCAGGAATAGACTGTGCCATTATCAAAAGCATGTGTTGTTTTATAAATGTTATTCCATCTTAATACTATGTAGTAGGTGTTGTATTTGAAACTCTCCTGAAAGAGAACAATTGGAAAAGTTTCTAGTTTCTTTATGAGGTTGTGATTGGTATTGTCCTCTTTTTTTATATTCCCCCATACTTATCCTTCACTATTCTATTTCTTCAGACAGCTGCTGATTAACATCTCTTACTTTAGTCTATTTCTGCCTTCCGGTTCTCCCTATTTCATTGTTTTTCCTCTCCTTTTTACTCCTCTCCCCACCTAAACAACCACACCCCGGAAAAGCAATTGGCTCAGCCTGCAGTAGGCCATGCATTTTAATTGCCTTTTATTACAGGATAAGAGACTTCATTCACTGATTGCAGCAGGGGTTTCTTTCAGCTGCTTTAGTCTGTAGCTTGAACATTTGCTTGCTCTCAGCAACATAAATTTTTCCAATAAAATGGTACTTTCCTTTCCTTTTACTTTTCATTCTTTGAGGCATTCTTTGAGGACATAGAATGCAAGGTTAGGAAGATTCCAGATTAGGAAGATCAAGCTCTAAGATTCCTTTCAGCACTTTATTTTTATTAATACTTAAATAACATGTTTACCATAGCAAGATAATTTTCCTTACGTTCAAAACAATTCATATTACCTAAGAGAAGCTCCAATTACTCTGTTTTGCCCATACTTCAGATCCTTTACTTTTAGTTCAATAAACCATTTTGTTGATTTAAAGAGCAGAACTCTGAGGCCTGATCTCTAGTTATCGCTGCTATTAAATTACTGTCTGATATATGACCAAATCCTCTCTCCAGGGACTGAGTGTGTCACTTTGGCTGAATGCCCAGTCACCATCAGTGCTGTTACAGTCCCAGAGCCAAGACAATGTTTCCCACAGAGAATCAACTAGATTTTAGTTGTATTTGTTTGGGAGTGCTGTTCTTGATATGAACAGTATGAAAATAGAATCACCAGCACAATAAAGCCCAGTTAGTTTCAACAATGGAATAATTCAATAATTATTCACACATTTGTGCTAAATCATGATTTGCTTATATATAGTTTGTTGATTAAGCCACATGGTCACTCAGGTTTCTGCATCAAACTTAGTTAAGCCATATTGTGGTTTGGATTACTGTCAGACCCAGAACATAGGAACTTGTGACTAAAGAGGGTTGTTTTAAATGCAATTTCTACCCATGGTTTGTACAAAGTAACCATGGTCTGGTCACTCTTCTGAAATAAATAACAGTTTAAGAAGGTGAAAGAATGACTGCAGACAGAACCACTTCTGCCACAGTGCCCCAGCTGCTCCTATTTCGCTTCTTCCCCCCTCCCCCATGGGTGAGCAGGAGTTTATTTTTCAAACAAAGGAGCTGGTGAAAGGATTTACTTCCCCCACTCTGAGTTTGGTGGCCCCCAATCCAATTGGGGCCCTGCAGGCTTTTATGGGTTGTTGTTTTTTTGAAAGAAAAAAAAAACCTCAGCATTTCAATCAGAAAGGATACCCATTCACCGGAAGATATTTTGATAGTAATGTGAATGTTGGCAATTGTTGCTTGCAATTATCTCCATTCAATTACAAATTACACATTTACAGTATTCCATTATTTTCCCATAAGAATTAAATTATTATGGATATCATTTAAAAAAAAAATTAAGGATGCTTTCATTTTTGTAAATTTACTGTTTTTTTTTAATATAAACATAAGGAGGAGATAGGATAATTTAATCAGTGATTAAATTTTATAAATTTGATTATAAGCTCTACTGTTATAGCTCTATGTGATTCTTATAATCATGCAAGAGTAGAAACAACCAAATGAATTGTCCTCTACTTATCTGGGAGGACAAGAAATTAATCAAGAGTAGGTTTTTATGTATTATTAATCCAATCGGAATCTTTTTTTATTTTGAACGGCTTTTGAACTTCACTCCTTTCAGTAAGCCTCAGGACTCTAGTGAAAAATAAAATAGATCACAGACGCTTAAGACTGGCGCATCTCTTCATTACAGTGCAGGATTGTGTTAAAAGGTATCATTCTGGTCACATGCTCTTGAGTATTATACCTAGCTCTGTTTCTTTGCTTTGTGGAGTTGAAGTTCTTTATCTTTTTTCATAAGCATCATTTCTCCAGTGAGGTTGCAGGTTCAGAGTGCTCTGCGTTTTCATTTTTACCTTTTTAAAGTGTCATGTATTACCAGTTCAAGTCCTCAGTGAAATGGTACTGGAGTATTTCTAAGCTGTACAATTTGTTTAATATACTGGAAAACTGAAAAGCATTTCTTCACTCCTTCCCGTTACTCTCTGAGGGGGTGCAATAATGTATCATATTTCTCTGTTTGTGCTCTCATCTCATTGCCCACCATTACATTCTTTTTATAGTTGCCTATTTATAGGAATATTGTCTTAAATCTGTGTTTGCAGTCTCTCTCTTACAGGAATGGTTCAGTTATCCCTAAGCTTCCCCCATCACATAAAAAGTAGTAATTTGAAAGTAAAGCAGCTCTGTGTGGCAAGTTGACAATGGAATAAGATTGGTTGTGTTGTTTGGACCATGATTTACATGATTCCGGTCTACTTCATTGCCAGTAGACTCAGGAAGAGTGAATGGTTGGGGTTTTCTTCATGCAGCAAACTACATGTTCAAACAGCCTGGGGAAAGGAAAAACTGGAGTTCTGCCATTTGGACTGGCAAGTAATCAAATTTGGGGGAGGGGGCCAGTAATATAATTTAAATTCAGAGATCTGGGTTCAAATTCCTTCTGAGACATGAAAGCAAGTTAGTATCTATCTGTTTTGGAGAAAAACTTCTCTTAAAAATCAATATAAAATCATGAGTAATTTCCTAAAGCCTTTTAATCATTTTTTTCTACATCATGCTGGTAAAACAGGAACAAATCTTTTGATAACAAAAAATAATGAGGATTTTAATCTGTATTGTTATTTTAAGTACTGGATTAGCATGTGATTATTCTAAGATTATGTAGTGTGATTATTCTAAGATTACGTAGCATATATGGTGTATATGGTGTCAGTATGTGGATGCCATTAGACATGGGAGAAGACATGAAAGTGGACATATATTTCAAACATATTTACTAAATTATTTCAGTTTAAAATATGCAGTGTGTTAGAAACTGTAATATATGAAGCTATTGGTGTTGATTTTAACTCTCAGAAACAAAATATCAGAATTTAGATCATGTGCTTTATTATTCAGCAGTTTCTGCCATTGAATAACATTTCATTGATAAACAGCATTACAGCTTGATTCCTCTGTTTTGCCTTTGGTGTTGCAATTGTAGCAGGGTGGTGTTTTTTTGTTTGTTTGTTTGTTTGTTTACTGAGATGAACTTTGTGACATTAACACAAGTAGTTTATTATTTGGGCCATTTCTATTATACTCATCAGACAATAGATGGGATTCCATGAATTTGCCTTCTGTTTTTCTCATGCCTTTGGTCTGTACCTACTCTGTTTTATTATGAACAACTTCCTGCTGCATTTCAAAAGGAGAACAAAAAATGTGAAAATGCATTTAGAGTTTTACCAGTCTCTGACTGGAATGTGAAAAACGAAATTTCTTAGCAGAAAGTACAGCAAAATTGTGTATGAAATTAGCATTGGGTTTAATGTATGTATATTAGCTGAAAAACCGCTTTGTCAGAGAACATCCAGCTTCTTAATAGTATCAAAATTTCTCTGCAAAGTCTGAAAATGATTGTGATTTCAGGGAACGAACATACACACACAGCCACATGATAGCCTTTTATTATTTCTTTGCATTGGATTATGAAGACTCTATCCAAGGTTTGCTTCTATGTGTATGAACTTTCATCATGCCACTTGCTGTAGAAATTTACAGTAGACTAAATTTAGAGTAATTTATCTAGCTTTTATTGTGATTGTAAACAAGAATTTTAGAAAGGCAAAGAACCTTATTTTGGTTGGTAGCCTTATTGATTTCAAGGCCCAGTCTTAACTGGATCCTTCCCTCTGTTGTTACATATTACAGTATAGTATCATAAAAATACAGATGTGATGAGTAAGATGTGTTAGATATGTTTGCCATCTTGAGTTATTTGTAAAAATAATAAAGGCGGGATATAAATAAATATCCATGTGCTATTTGGGACATTCACTCAGAACTTTACTTTTTCATACAGTTTGTGGCCAACTTTGCTTTCAGTCTGTTTCTTCATATATATATATATATATATATATATATATATGTTTTTTTCTCTGTTAAATCATATATTGCTGTTTGCATTTTGTTACCATGCACTTCTACATACATTATAATTTTAATTGCCTTTATAGTTTTTTTTACCTGTATTTGTAGATATAACCAAAAATCAACACAAATGTACGTGTTTTTTCCCCTGAAGCTTAGCAGTGTATCTCATGGCCTGTGGTAAATAAACTGAAATACGAGGTGCTTGAGAGAACTAAAATATCTCAGTGTTTCTGTTTGCTTAAGAAATGGCCACAGTTCAAAATTATCTTCCTTCCTTCTTTTCTCTTATCTTCGTTTAACTACTAGATGAAATTTGCTAACTTTACATTATACTTCATTGTTCTTCCCTGTGTGAAAAGAGCTCTGGTATTTTTCCACACACTGAAAACCGGCTCTTCATAAGGCCTGTTCTTAAAAAGAGCTGAGTGTGATAGGGTTAATGGTTATAAAGCTGCAGCAGACTAAGAAGCAGGCGAGATTGTTGTTTAACTGGCAACTTCAGAAGACTAAAGGATAAGGGAAATTTGTGAAAACATCAAACACCATGCTACCAAAAAAATGTAGCTATTTTCTGCAAAATGTAGCTATTTTCTGCATCTATTCTGTTAAGACAGCACTGCAAGTGATTAGGAAAAGAGTTCCCATTTCAATTCAGTGCATACGTGTGGGGGTTAAAATCCACAATGTGAATTCTCACAGTTCACCAGTCTTATATTTGGAAGAATCAAATGTGCTTTCTGAGAAACACAGATCTTAGATAACTATAGCACATAACTGCATGCATTGTGCTGCATATGTGTATTGTTTCAAAACATTTTTCACTTACTATCGGGAGATTCTTGTTTTCTTTCTGAATTGCTTCTAGAGGACAGCTTTTGTGACCTGAGAAATCCTGCAGATTATTAAAGCTTCAAGCAAAAGCAACAGATGTGGTTTGAGAGAGTCTTTTAGTCTGCCACTTGATGTTCACTTTGTTCTGTTTGAAAATCTGTTTTCTGCAAGGAATTTGTGTACGGATGGCTTTCTTTTTAAGTTTCTTTTGCTAAAACAGGCCTAGTTTAGCCTGTGTCTTCTCTGTGCACAGGATGGCTCCTGCTTGCCAGAGCTGCACAAAGATAATCGCTCAGGAAGTGTTTCAGCCAATCCCCTGAAGCTTTACATTCAGATTTTCCAAAGTAGCCAATCCAGGATTAGCTTTTATTAGGGAGACAGATCATCAAGCTGAAGTGCCAAGCCCTTTCTGTCTGAGTACTGAGAGCCTGTCCTCCATGTTTTATAAGTATTGACATAACACTGTGTTAACAATGCATCCACAGAGGTAAGCTTTACTTTTTTACATTTTTTTCTCTGAAACCTATGAGTTGTGGCTTAACAGTGTGATTCTCTGTGATCTGTTGCGCAAAACTCACCCCACAGCACTTTATTAAGTTGAAAATGTTTAAAATTGCTTTCTTGGGTCACATGGTTTAGTAGCCATTAGCCATAGCTTTGTTTTACAGACTGGCAAAACGTTTGCATACATATTCTTCACAAGGGGACGGTGGTTTTAGAGTTTTTCAAGGTACTGCTCTTCCAAAGCAGCTTTATGTGTCTGAGCAGTTTGCCTGCACTATTGTCTGTTGTGTCACATGCCTGCTGAAGAGAAAATGGAAGCTAGGGAGCAGATGCATTTAACTGCCCTACAGGGAGACAAGCAGGGATAATGGCAGACGGCAGAACAGGCAAGTTTACCTTTTCAAACAGTAAAAATAAGAGCTAATCTAAGTTACCCCTGATAAAATATAGGATTTTTAGCCACTGAGCCTGCAGTAAATAGTGATAATGGCAGATTGCAGATACTGGGCCTAAGTAGTGGAGTGCTGTTGCATCATGTTTTTGTGCAGTTTTACATTAACTTAAAATGGATACTTTTTCTTACAGGAGGATTGTAGAAGCAGGGTGTGTGTATTTTTTCTGGGAGAAGTATATTCCTTTAAAACTGTCTCTTTAAAAATGATTTTTCTTACTGTAGGTTTCAGAAATAGTTAAGGTCTAGGTCTGAAACTATCAGACATAGCTATGCATCTGTTTCAGTTCCTTATCTATTTAAAGACATCACTTTTTTGAACTGTTATCTACCTTTTCTGTAATACAAAAAAAAAAACCTAATGGACTTCTTAACTGCTTTTTTTTCC
This sequence comes from Thermophis baileyi, assembly GCA_003457575.1. Taxonomy (NCBI): domain Eukaryota; kingdom Metazoa; phylum Chordata; class Lepidosauria; order Squamata; family Dipsadidae; genus Thermophis; species Thermophis baileyi. The sequence goes on along the minus strand of QLTV01002845.1, from coordinate 96,653 downwards.
TTTTGCAATGTAACAGGCTGAGTTCTCTGAGGTGGAGTGATAAAAAATCATGTGTGGTTCATGAGAGTATTACATGTTCATTTTTTTCTCTTCTTTTGGGGCTTTTCTGGTTTTTGGCATGATGCTACGTAATTATTTCAAAAATTTCTTTTTGGTCAATCCCAAATCTGCCAGCTTGTTGTATCTTATTTATTGGGGAAAATGAGATGGTTGCTTGAATGTTTGGTAAGTAAACTTGTCTGCTTTTCTCTGATCAATTTAAGTAGTTTTTAATCTTTTGCTTTTAACAGGATAAATGTAATACATCCAGGGGATTTTTTTTCTTGCTAATTAACTAAACTAAATGTTACTGGGGGTTTTCCCCCAAAAAATGCTATTAAAAACTGTGTGCCAATTTGAATTTGAATTTGTTCACAATATTCTGTTATACATGAAATATAAACTTCCTGTTTTCTTCTGAGAACAACATTCTGCTTATTCTTTGTTCACAGAGGCTCTTAATTAATGCATTTGCAGATTAAAGCCCAATTCATACTTCCTCTGGCTTTTGAGTGATGAATGTGCTAGTTTTCAGCAAAGTAATCTTACTACATTGTTATATGGTTATCCTTCAGTTACCCTATGCTTTTTTTATTACCTTATATAATCCAGCATGACATTTGGTTTTAGAATCACTTCAGTTACTGATGTTTAAAATCTAAAACTAAGATATTTTATATGCATGTCTCATCTAACAGTTTTTGCAGTAAACATTTTCTCACAACATTGCAGATTGTGCTGTATATTCAATTTGTGTTCCATTTTGTAGCAATCCAGCTTGTGCTCTGGCACAAATAAATCTTGAGAAATAATTCCTTGTCACAGCTTATTCAGGGGTATCATGGACTTGATAAACTATCCCTTTTGCTATTGTCTTTAACCCAGGTTTGTGGCTGGTTTTAAAATGAATCCTTCAAATCATTAAAAATGCCTAATCACCGTATTTCCTCTCCCCTCCCCCTGCAATCTGTTTCTGGAGGAGTTAAAGTTACTTACCCAGGTTTTTCTCTGTTATAGAACTGATTAGTATATATAAATGGTACCAAGATATAGCTAAGAAATACATTTTACTGCTTTGGTTGTCAAAATTGTGGCCACATATACAGTATTTGCAGACGTGCATTACCCATTAGCAGCTGGGTGTGGAATCTTAACATTAGAAAATACTGTCTTATGAAGAAACAGGAGAAAAGTGAGCTGAACTCAGAATGCTTGAATTAAAATGGCTCCCTTAGGTTTTGTTGAAGAAAGATGTGTCTCAAGATCTGCATCTCCAGAGCTATTGCTGACAAAGAAAAGCCTATTTGCATGGACTATCCTTGTGCACATAATGAAACACAGCATCATAAATTCCCCGAAGTTCACCCCTTTAAATTATTTGAATGCTAATGCTTTCTTAGTTCACAAAATATAAATGTCTGCATTGCAGCAAGATGTTTGAGGCAAGGAGAGACAGCAGTGTTGTTCCCGGATCAGCCCAATCATGTTGCTCTGTTGAAAGCCTGACCAATAAAAACAGAATAGGTTAAAGATTGACAGATATTATAGCAAGGCTGAGAAAGGCCTTCCAGAAATTTCTCCCATCTTTGTTCCATTTTAAGTACAGTACAGAAACTGAGCCAAGCTCAAGTATTCCATAATTTGTATGCTTTTACCAAATACCTTAATCACATTTGATTTCTTATGGTATGTCACATTTAAGAATGGTATGCAAAGAATCACACTCTGCTTTAAGCAAGATGATGCAGGTTTCCTTTACCAAGAGTGACTATATAATTAGATGAACACTTACTCTCCTGTCCTAACAGAATTGAACTAGAGCATTTGAATATTGATTGTAATTTCACTGAATAACATAGCTGAAATAGGCTCCTTTGAAATAATTATTTTGGCACAATATTCCTTTTTATTTATTTTGGTCAACATAAATTCAATTTACTGTTATGATTTAGCCCTCAGTCTCTTTTTAAATTAAATATTCCAATAACATAGCACAGATAGCAACATGTATACTCATTAAAACAAAAATGAGTTAAAATGCACATGCCTTTCAATCAGTGTGTAGATTATTTGAGAACCAAATAGAAATGGGTAAAATAACTTGCATTTCTAGAAAGTTTTTTACAGTATTTAGCCACTCTTGAAAAGGAAACAGTGCTGTGACCTTCAAAACAAATATCCTACACACTCTCCCTCCCTCCCTCATACGAGTCCTTGTGCATGCGCTCTCTCTCTCTCTCTCTCTCTGTCTCTCTCTCTCTCTCTCTCTCCCCCCCCCACTTCGTTGATTTTGGAAGAACTTTTTAGAAGATTCTGACACATTTTCACTACAAATACTGTTTATAAATTTAATGTCATTTTTGTATGATCTTTTTTTTACACATCAGTTCTCTTTTTATTGTAAGATAACCCAGGTTGCAGTGTTTGGTGTACACAGACACTTGTGTGTGTGTTTGTGTGTATGCATGCATGTTGTATTGCGTGTATGTATAGAAATAAAATCTCATTAACACCTACCATTCAATATCACTTTTGTACCTCTTCAATAAAGGGACTACATTTGTTTTATACTTGGCAAGAAATTCAACTTATTGTAAAGCAGATGCCACTTTGTAGGCATATAAGTAAGTAGTAAATAGTCAGTGCCCTAGAGTATGTTGGGCGAAGAGTGACAGATTAAAATCCTACATAGCATCTCAGCATTATGGGACAATTTAGTAGTATCAATTATAATAGGTAATCAGATTGGCCATTGGGAGTGAGGGATTCAGAATTTTATCTCTTCTACAGACTCTGCTACATACCACAGATTTTAATACCTTTTGCTACAGACTATTAACAATATTAAGAACTAACTCTAGGAATTACAGTATTTCATACATTTATTTAAAACATGCTTTAAGGTAACATTTATGAAACTAGCTAAGAATTGGTTACAAAGCTAGAAGATTTGTTAAACAAGCTATATTTTGGGATTGTGCAATTCCTTTCTGTGAAAACATTTGATTTAAACACTCCACTTTCTCCTGGGATTGAAGTGTTGCTATTTTGTTAGCCAAGTGTTGATACATAATTGCCTGATGAATTCTGATATTTCTGAACATTATTGTACATTTCTTATATTTAAAAAATGGATGACTTAATTTATCATATAGCATTTAGTTCCTTTTACTTTCACCAGATTAGTAGTTATTTTTAATCTTAAAATACATTAGGCTTTGCATGGTAATTAGAAGAAGAATCAGTTCTTAGAATCTAAGGATTTCCTTAATAAATTAGTCTTGGGCATTTTAGTTTACTATTTGGGGATATTTTATCATCGTGTAATGTTTTTTTTTCTTTTCTATTTAACTGTTTTAAAAATCTTACTGCTTAAAAAAGGTCATAGTTATTGAATAAATTGCTACCATTTTAGCCTCTGTATAGGAATGAGGCAATGCAGTGCTGTCAGACGCCATTTTAAGAATCCTGCATAAATAGCATAGCTACCGATGAGTAAGAGACTGTTATAGGTGAGTGCTTATACACAGATGCTCTTTATTCAGTTATGACAAGCAAAATAATATCTCAATTTTATGAAATGCAGTTTTAAACATTTTATTATATGCTTGCTACTTGTACTGTAGAAGCATCAGTTATTTTGAAGATAAAATTGAAGTCTAGGTCTTACAGTGTTGAGTGTTGTTTTTATTTAAAAAAGATTTTGCCCAAATGTATTTGTCTTTGATAATAAGTTATTCCATTACTGAGACTACATTATGGCCAGTATTGTCTGGTTGTTTTCTATCATTGGATTTCTTATCTAAATGTCAAGTGTAGCAGTTCATTTACAACTTTTCCTCTTTATAGATAGTTTAGGTAAAAGCATAGGTGCTTTTTCATTTATCCATATGTTAAGTACTGTAATGATGTTGCAGTAAAGAGTAGTCCTTAACATACAATGTTTTATTTGTGAAAAATGCAATGTTTTTTTTTTAAAGCAAACCACAATTTCTTACCAATGAATAATATTTTAGTTATGTAAAATATACACTACAAACATTTTTGATAGTTGGGTTCATTTGTATCATTCAATACTTCGATGTCATCTGAAAAAGGGTATGGCAAACTTTTATTTAGCAAAGCTCTAAAGTCTTTGTGCAAAAAATTGTTTTATTCTTAAGATGTGAGACTTTGGAGGGTTGGTTTTTTTTTACTGTACTTGATAAATTCAGAGATAAGTTCGGGGGTTAATATAATTTCAAGTCACTTCATATTGTATTTGGCAAAGGTTTACTAATATAAACATTTATATCTGCCTTCTCAAGAAAATAATACAGTATCAGAAAGCAAAGTAAATGTTCTTTGTTATAATATATGTATTATAGGTGTTGTCTACCAGATTTAATAGTATATATGTACAATCCCAAACAATTACTTTCTGAACTACATTTTAAAGGAAACCATAAAAAGATTATTACAATGAATTGGAAGAAAAACTATTCAATGTAGGAGATATCAAGATGATGCACTTTGATCCTTTAATCCTTGTTGTCTTTTAATATTTACTTTCTGCTAAGAAAAGGTATTGCAAATAATATTAAAGTGCAGCTGTTTGGGAAATGTTTCTTTGCCTTATTATCTTTTGGGGACTGATATATTTAAACAGATTATAAATAAATTGTGGTGGGATGGAAAGCACACACTTGAAATCTACTTAATCTAGAAATAAAAAGTTATACTAATCTCCTGCATGGATATCCTGAATATCCATTTTTCATTGCCATCAGCGAAAGTATTAAGCAGCTCAGTATATAGTTTGGTAGTTTAGGCAGAAACAACAGTTTTATTGAATTTATAACATTCTTCAAAAATAAAATAACAGTCATATTTTCCTAATTTTTTCTGATATTTCAAAATATTTTCACGTTGTTTCTAAATTTAAAATCTTACTTTAGATTTATCGAGTTTTCTAAGAAAATTATTTCGATCCATAAAATAAACCTTAATTACAGAATTTCCCATTGACAGCTTCATACAGGACACAGGAAAACAGCTTTATATCCTTGTGGAACTCCTTTATTGCATATCAAAGCTCAACACAATGCTTTTAGGTTTGAACTTTTCAAATGGTTTAACATTTTGGAAATTTCTTTAATTGGAAAGAATAAATTACAAAATTATGTTTGAAAACTTGTGCAATGTGTGAGTTATACATACCTTAATTTCTGTTTCTTTTCTCTCTAAACAAAAAGCCAATATTTGTTTACCACAGTCAAAATGCAAGTTTTACCTAGCCTTAAAAACTATATAATAAACAACATGTAACATCATGTTACATAATGTTCGGTTACAATGTGGTATATTGGAAGAAACCATTTAATTCCAGAGTATCTTGCTCAAAAGAAACAGATATTTCTCAATTTCTCTCTCCATTCTATTGCATCTCATCCCGTGTTCCATTCTACACGGTTTTTAAAAGTTCTTTGATCTGATTTGGAATAATAATTAGATACAATTTTTTTCTCACTCCTCTGGGTGGTATGTGTTTCCTCAATCTCAGGTCCTGTACCAGATGCCTGAAAGTTTGAGGGTCCTCTGCAGTATCCTAGCACTGCACACTTCTGGAGAGAGAACTTTGGATGTTGTTCCTGGAACCTATTGGAGCCATTGTCCCAGCCTTGGAGTCACTTTGACCTTTACTTTCCACGTCCTTTCTAGTTCCTCCGTTAGGCCCTGATACTTCTTCAGCTTTTCATACTTTTTCTTCCTAATATTGGCTGTCACTTTGCAGTTCTTCTGCTGCTTCTTTCTACCATGCTGTCTAGTTGATTGCCTGGTACCTGCCTGGATCTGTCCATCTGGATTTGGAAGTCCCACAGGAACGTAGTCCTCTTATTCTCCACAGCCTTCTGTGGAATCTCCCATCTGACTTGGGAGTTTCAGTTCACACATTGTACATATGTTCCTGTATACAATGTCAGCTACTTGGTTATGCCATTTCAGTATATGCTGTTCCTGCCTGTATCTTATAAACTGCCTCTATGTGTTGGACTGTCTCTGAGGCTTCTCTGTACAGTCTACACCTTTGATTCAATGTTGTGTGGTAGATCTCTGCTTCGATGGATCTGGTGCTTAGTGCCTGTTCTTGGGCTGCTATGATCAGTGCCTCAGCATCTTTCAGTCCAACCCAGTCCAGGGTTTCCTAATGTTGGCTACCTCAGCTGTCCGAGCTACATGCAATGCAGGGTCTTGTCTTGTCGTCCCATGGCACTTTTCTGCTTGATCTTCCTCCCATGTCTGCTGCTGTTGCAGACATTCTCTCAGCAACTCATCTTCTGGCTGATGTGCAATTTCTGGGAGGTGGAAACCTCCACACATTGTGGGGAGCTTCTGAGTCTTCACATCAGTATCCATGTCTCCCTTTGGCCAGTTCACTGTATAGGCAGGGTATCTGATAGCTGGTAGGGCAATAGGGCATGAATGTTGATGGTGTGGATCTTATTCCCATTGACTGACTCTTCAGGAATTGTTTTATCCTTGTTGGTACTTGAATGTTGCTGTCTTCTTTGTGACTGTGGGATACCAAGGTACTTGTAGTTACCAGCAGGCCACATAATGTCTGCTATGTGGCCTGCTGATAGTTTCACCCCATCAGCCTTAATTCCATTGCCTCTTTTGTATACCATCTGGTTACAATTCTTCAATCCAAATGACGTCCCAATGTCCCCACTGACACAGGCGAGTTGATGTCTCATTCACTCTTAGCATACAGAAGGGGTGTCAAACTCCTGGTCCGCGGGCCGGATGTGTCACACGCTGGCCACGCCCACGCCCAGTTTAGCGAAGAGGAAAAAAGTCACGATACGTCACGTGACACTGCCGTGACGATGCGAGTTTGACACCCCTGACATACAGCTGGAAATCAACCTGCCAGGACCTTCCATGTTGTGAGGTAGGTTATTTGAATAGTAGTGTTTGCTTACAAGGTTCTTTCATTAACAGCACTGTTTTTCTTTGTGTTTGCCAGTTTAGGTGGGAATCCTGCTGCTAGCAGCTGATTCATCTGTGCTGCTAGGCATTCATGCAGTGCTAGTTTCTTTAATAAGGGTGGATCATGTCCAGGCCAGGTACTATCCAACTCTTCATGTTTTTGACTTGCTGTTGGATATCTGCCACTATGATGGTGATTGGTTCCTGTTCTAGGAGAGTACTGTGATCTGTCTCAGGTCTTGCAGCCACTTTGCACTGTTGTTATGTGTCTTCTCTTTTTTCCATACATTCTTCTAATACTGTTCAGTTTCTCTTCTGTTGTTACTGTGTTGTAACACTGCAGTTGGGAGTACAACTTGGAAGGTTCTTTGGAGAACAGGGCATTTATCTTCTTAACCTCTGGTTCTCTCGTGTGTCTCCTTAGCCTGGTAGTCAGTGCTGTGAGCCTTTGTTTAGCAATCTCTCTGGCTTCAGATAGAGTCAGGACCTATTTTTTTCAGTAGCAAGGCTTGTCCTTAATCTTTACACCATTCTGTAGTAGTTCTACCAGCTGACTAACTTCTCTCCAAGTTGCCCTGATTTTAGTCTCCAATTTCATTTTCCAGGGGGATTATGCTCTGCTGTTCTTCTGGTTGTGTAACCAAACATCTCTCCAGGATTATAGCAACTGTAGCATATATCAGTTCATTGCATTGATTTATAGTGGTAGTAGGGATTGTTGTGAGGGTTCTACTGGCATCTTCAGGCATACTTTCTGATGGTACATTGCTGCTTAGCCCAGGTAATTGGTCTTGAGTGTTGATTGTAGCTAGTTTATTCATTGTCTTATGCCATATACCAGCTGCTGTGCTCTGTAATGGAGGGGGTGGCGCTTCAGCTGTTGGCTGCATATCCAGTTGTTCTTCCAGGTCTTCTTGAGTCTGGGATATAATGTGTAGTTTGCCTATCTCCAGTGGTGAGAACAGCTTCCTGTTTAATAGAAGAGAATATTTGTCGCTCAGGGTTGAACTGTGAGTCCTTGGTGCTCTCTGATTGTTTTCTTACAGCTGTCTCATTACCAAACTAGGTAACATCAGTGCTAGTAGGGAGTGAGGTTTGCTCTCATTTTATATTTATAGGTAGTCCTCGACTTACAACCATTTGTTTAGTGACCATTTGAAGCTACAATGGCACCGAAAAAAGTGACTTCTTACATGTATGATTGTTGCAGCATCCCCACATGGTCATGTGATTAAAATTCAGGCGCTTGGCAACTAGCATGTATTTATGACAGTTGCACTGTCCTCAGGTCATGTGATCACCATTTGTGATCTTCCAGCAAGCAATAAATCAATGAGGGAAGCCAAGTTTGTTTAATGACCACATGATTCACTTAACAACTGCAGTGATTTGCTTAACAACTGTGGCAAAAAAGGTCATGAAATGGGTTGCAACTCACTTAGCAGTGGAAAATTTTCCCACCTTCAGGCGGAGCAGGATGTGGATACAACAATCCGGATTCTTTGGGATCACGGGTTCTCGGTCAACCTGGTCAAATGTCATTTGACACCCATGACAAGGCTCTTGCACCTGGGGGTGCTCATTGATACAGTGTCTGAACAAGTCTTTTTGTCTCAGGAGCGCCAGGATAGCATCAAGGCCTTGACAGGCCATATTAGGTCGCAAAGAGTAGTACCATTGGCGCTGCTGTCCCAACTCCTGGGGAAAATGATTTCTTGTATTACCATAGTGCCTTGGGCTAGGTTCCATGCCAGACCAATGGTTTTTGCTTCCCTTCCAGAGGGCGGGCCGCAGCACCTCACAGTCTAGGGTCCGTGTTCCACCGAGGGTGCTTCGGTCGTTCCATTGGTGGGGTTCCTAGGCCATCACACGAGGCTGTTTGTACAGGGAACCGGACAGACTGACAATTACTTCAGATGCCAGCCTCTTTGGCTGGGGGTCCCACTTCGGGTCCCAGGTGGCCCAGGGGCGGTGGTCACAGTAGGAGCTCTGGCACAACATAAATTGGCAGGAGCTCAGAGCGGCCTGTTTGGCTGTCAGAGAATTCCAGCAGGGGGTGTCGGGGCACCACATCCTTCTCCTCACGGACAATGTGGCAACCAAAGCCCATGTCAACCAACGGGGGGTCTCGGTCAAGGTCCCTCATGAAGGAAGCAGAGGCATTGTGCAGGTGGTCAGAGAAGCATCTTCTGTCAATAAAAGCAGAATACATCACGGGAGTAGCCAATGTGCAGGCAGATTGGTTGAGCAGGGCCACTGTCGACCAGTCGGAGTGGCGCCTGCACCCCAGTCTGTTCGCAGAGTTGTCGGAACGATTCGATTCCCCAATTCTGGATTTTTTTGCCTCTCCTTCGAACACTCACCTCCCACGGTTCTTTGCCAGGTTCCCGGAGGCGGAAGGGGTGGATGCTCTACGCTGCCTCTTCCTCTAATCCCAGGTGTGATACGGAAGGTGCTGTTGGAGAGGGCGGAGGTGGTGTTGTTGGTAGCTCCCTACTGGCCCAGAATACTGTGGTTCGCCGACCTGGTCGACTTGTCGATCGCCAGACCGTGGAGGATTCCCCCAGACGAGGTCTCCCTCAGCCAGGGCCCCATCACTCACCCAGATCCTCAGTGGCTCAGGTTGACCGTTTGGAGGTTGAGCGGGGACTTCTGACAAGGGAGAAGTTCTCCAGCAAGGTTATTCGGACTATACAGGCAGCCAGGTGACCTTTCACGACTCGTATTTATTATGCTACTTGGAGAATGTTATGCAGCTGGTGCGCCAAGGGCCACATGGACCCTACCTCCGCTTTGGTGGCAGATATATTGGAATTTTTACAGGATGGGTTGGATAGGGGACTATCCCCTAACACCTTGAGGCGACAGGTAGCAGCCCTGGCTTTTGTCTTAAAATTAGGGGACTGTGGCTCCCTCACTCACCATCCCAGAGTGCGAGCTTTCCTCAGGGGTGCTTCCAATTTGAGACCACCAGTGGTGCACCGCTTCCCCACCTGGGACTTGACCAAAGTGTTGCAGGCTCTTACCAAAGCTCCCTTTGAACTTTTAAGGGAGGCTAGTTTACATCTTCTTTCATATAAGGTGGCCTTCCTGGTGGCAGTTACGTCTGCAAGGCGAATTTCGGAGTTGGTGGCTTTATCAGTTAGAAAGGACCTATGTGTGTTTCATCAGAACAGGGTGGTCCTGCGGCTAGATCCGGCATTTCTCCCTAAGGTCAACACCTTGTTTCACAGAGCACAAGAGTTGATCTTGCCTGACTTCTGTCCCAATCCTCGACATGACTTGGAAAAGAAATGGCATACGCTGGATGTCAGATGGGCCCTCCGCATTTACATTACCAGAACTGCTGCCATCCGAAGGATGGAGTCACTTTTTGTTTCTTTTCAGCCATCAACTTTAGGCCACAAGATGTCGTCTTCCATGGTGGGACATTGGCTTAGGGCTTGTATTGCCAGGGTATATGAGCTTCAGGCCCTCCCAGTGCCTAAGCAGATTACAGCACATTCCACTAGGAGTATGGCCACAACGGCGGCCTGGGCAACACAGGCATCGGTGGAAGAGATTTGTTGGGCGGCAACGTGGACGTCTCCATCACCGTTCATCCGGCACTATAGATTGGACACGTTTGCTTCGGCTGAGGCGGCCTTCGGCAGGCGTGTTCTGCAGAGAGTGCATGAGGAGACGGGGAGACCAGAGCAGTACCCGCCCGTAGGACTGCCAAGCTTTGGTATGTCCCATCCTGGATTCTCCCGTCAACCCAATGGAGAAGGGGTGTTGGTCTTACCTGAGAAGCCCTTTCTCATGGAGGTCGACGGGAGAATCCAGTCCCACCCGGTGGACTGTCTGGTCCTCATTCCGGGAGGAGACATGTTTGGACTGGAGACGGACTACAGGATTTGCTTCGTCTTCATTTTCAACTGGGGAACGTCACCAGGGAGGCATGTCCTCATAATTTCAACTCAGTCTATAGAGCTAGAAGACTAGAGTGACCCATTCCTGGATTCTCCCGTCGACCTCCATGAGAAAGGGCATCTCAGGTAAGACCAACGCCCCGTTTCTGAGAGGTTTTTAATATATGGCAGTGTTATCTTTTTCACAGCTTGCATTGGTTGTGTTATATTGAATTGAGTGGTCAGGTACTATTTGATAAAGTTAGGTGGCTATCTATTTTGTTGGAAGATGTTGTGTAGATCTTTTTCTTTTTCTGATGTTCAGGGTTCCTGAAGTAGTGGAGCACCTGATTGGTATGGGTAGTTTTACTATAGACTTGTGTTTCTAATTTGCCATCACTGCCTCTGCTGACGAGGATATCCAGGAAGGGTAGGGTATTGTTGTTTTCTTCTTCCTTTGTGAATTTTTATTCCTTTGAAGATGATGTTGATGGTTTTGTGTGTGTTCTCTAGTTGGTTCTTCTATTAAGACAAAGATGTTATCTGCATACCTGATCCATACTTTAGGTTGTATGTATGGGAGTGCTATTGATTTCAAGCATTGCATTATGGTCCTTGCTATTAGTCCTGAAAGTGGTGATCCCATGGATGTTCCTTTGATTTCTGGATATAGTTGTCCATCGAACAGAAAGTACGTAGTTAGGCAAAGATTGATAAGATCCATGATTCTGGGTATTTAAATCTTGATATATTTGGTTAGGTCTTTTATGTTGTGTAGTAGTGCTGTTATGGATTCTTTGGCTAATTCTGGGTCTATGGATGTAAAAAGTGCTGTGACATCAAGTGAGACTCTGATTTCATCTTTATCTATTGTCACATCTTTGATTCTTTGGAGACACGACAGTGTTGATTATTTGCTTCCCTCTGTGAGGTGTCCAGACTTTTTTGTTAATTCTTTTGGTGGTGATGTAGGTTGGGGTCCATGATAATGATACATTTGGATGAAGAGGTATATCTGGCTTGTGCATTTTGGGGCATCCATGGAAGCATGGGAGGACAGGTTCATTACTTTTCCTCTGCCACTGGTCATTGGTGATTTTACCTTCCTTGGTGAAGTTGCTGAGAATTCTCTTAATCCAGTTCTCTATAGTTTTTGCATTGGATTTGTGTTCACTGGGATGTTTCTTTGTCTTCTACTAATTCTTTCACTTTTTGTATAAATTATGATCTGTCCATGATAACAATGGGTCAACCTTTGTCTGCTGGTAGGATGAAGAATAGTTTCTTTTGGTAGTTGGTTTTGTTCTCATCTTCTGGTCTGTGATATGATAATTTGTCTGTTTCTTTCTTGGGTCTATGGAAAACCATTCCTATTAACACTGACAAGGCAAGCTACTAGAATATAAAAATGACAGCAAATCCCATTCCTTACTAGCACTAATGATGTTACTTAGTTTGGTTGTTTTCTTGCAGATATTTTATTACCAAACTCACAGAGCACCAAGGGCCCCAGGGTTTCCTCTTCACTATGTTGAAGAGTTGAGTAACTAGCTGTTTCTGAGTTAGTATGGATATGAGTTTTCTGTTGATCCATAATGCCCTCATACGTTTCAAATATCCCTTACAATTAGGTTTACTGTTGTAGTAGCATTTCATCACTTCTGAGTTCTCTTGTCTCTTTCATGTATGGTTTGTTCCAGTAGCCCATTTATCGTTATTGTTCTAAGTTCCACAGCATTTGATGCAGACCTTGTTAATTCGGTCGATGTCTAATTGTAGTTCTTAGTCCATGTCACTCTCATATTCGAGATAGGCAGGTAAGCGTTAGGGAACCTTTGCCCAAAGACCAGACAGGATTCAAAGGCGGCACGCTATCCATACCTCCCCCCCCCCAAAAAAAACCATATATTGGAGAGTCTGATAACCCATTTGCACTTCCTTGGCTCTAGTCAACTTATTTACCAAATATAAGACAGATGTGAAACCAATTCTGGTCCTGCATTCATTTGGTTCTATTATGAAATGTTTGTTTTGATAGTTGAAAATGACACGTATTATCTCTTAAAAAAGAGTTGAATGGCTCTTTTTGAAACATAAGAATTTTCGTCATTTTGAACACTGTAGGAGGTAAAAGGAGTAGATTAAGGCAGAAATATTTTTTTCTATCTAATTATATCAGTCCCCCTCTCCAAAGCACACTTACTATTTTAAAGAAATATTTAGATATATCAGAAATTAATTTAGAATATATCACACAGTTTGTAAAAGAATGCTAGTAGATAGCTTCTGTACCCAAGAAATTTGGATGCCCTTACAAACCAGTAATCTCTTAAAAAGTAGATTATGGAAGACAAAAAAAAAGTTTCTTTTTCCATGAATCTGTATTAGACTGATAGTGTTTATAATTTAACATACTCATGAACAATCTCATAATTGTTTAAAAATGCAAATAAAGCTATTTTATGTGGGATGATAAAATGTGAAACAAACTGTACTTTGTAGAAGAATCCCGAGTGTTGCTTTGATTACAGAATACCAAGTTGGGTAATAATAAGTTCAGTTGTAAAATGGTATGCTCTAAGCCAGCAGTCCCCAACCTTCTTGGCACCACCGACCGGTTTCATGGAAGATGGGGGAAGGATGGTTTCAGTTTTGCTTGCTTGCCTGCCGCTTATTATTATTATTATTATTATTATTATTATTATTATTATTATTATTATTATTATTATTATTATTATTATTTATTAAATTTGTATGCCGCCCAACTCCCAAGGGACTCTGGGCGGCTCACAACAATATAAAAAACCATTAAAAGAAAACATAATAAAAACATTTAAAAACAGTTAAAAAACTCATACACACCGTTTCATGGCCGGACCTCGCCAATTACTCATCTCCACTTGTGTGGCTCGGTTCCTAACAGGCCACAGGGTTGGGGACCTTTGTTCTAAGCAAAGTAATTCTAATACAGTGTATAATACCATTCAGTCATTTTTATGCTATTCGTACAAAAATTGGGGACTATAATAGATAGTTTATTAGAAGCAGTGGTTAAATATGCTATAACATTAAAAACATATTAGAAAGGGTAATGAAAATAGAACCATATTTGTCCTTGGTGTTATATTGGGAGTTTGTTTGGACTTTCAGAATTATGGTTTCCCAGAATTCTAGAAAGTGTGTCTTCTCTTGTTTTATTTTTGTTCAGAACCAAGTTTTGTGTAAAAGTCATAGTTATGATAGCCTAGGGTTCTCCATTACATATGAAGGGGAAATGTAACATCTTAAAAGCGGGAAAATAATAATTTATGCAGAGGAACAGCTTGACTTCAGAAGTTGTGGGAGCTTCCTCACTGGAGGCTTTCAAGAAGAGATTGGACTGCCATTTGTCAGAAATGGTGTAGGATCTCCTGCTTGGGTGGGGGGTTGGACTAGATGACCTACAAGGTCCCTTCCAACTCTGTTAATCTGTTAAGAGCCGAGGTGGCGCACTGGTTAGAGTGCAGTACTGCAGGCTACTTCAGCTGACTGCTAGCTGCAGTTCGGCGGTTCAAATCTCACCGGCTCAAGGTTGACTCAGCCTTCCATCCTTCCGAGGTGGGTAAAATGAGGACCCAGATTGTTGGGGGCAAGATGCTGACTCTGTGAACCACTTAGAGAGGGCTGTAAAGCACTGAAAAACGGTATATAAGTCTAAGTGCTATTGCTATTATTTTGAGCTTCCCAGAAACATTCAGCTAACTGATCCTGAGTAGAGAATTCTGGTTTTTTTATTATTATTATTAAATGCAGCAAATTAGTTTTTATGACATGATTTTTAATATACGGTACCTGCTATGTGCTACTTCTGTGTTTTTAATCACTTCACTGTGTAAATGTTTCTGTTCATGACATTTAGACAGCTTTATCAGGCACATAGACATTTTCCAATTACGTTTTCTAATACTTGAGCTTCCCCAAACCTTCAATATCAATTAATACTTTATATTTCTAGCTATTTCTTTTAAGTTTAAATGATCTGGAAAGCAGGTTGCTAAAGGTTAAAATTTCTTTTTTATTTGTTTTTCAACTTAGATTTATAGATTTTTACACTATAGATAGTGTAGATGAATGGATGACTCCAGATGACTGGAGGAGAGCAGAAGTTGTCTCTGTCTTCAAAAAAGGGGTAAAGGAAGATCCAGCAAGTATAACAGAGCTGTCAGTCTGACATCGATACCTGTGAAGCTTCAAATCATAAGAAATCAATTTGTAAGCACCATAAAGACTATTTTTGTTAATAACACAGAACCCAGCATGGGTTTGTCAAGAGAAATCTTGCCAATTCCAAAAATTCAGCAAAGTGTTTGAAAAAATTTCTGATGACATACTGATTAGCAAGATACTGAATTGTGGACTGGATGGAATGAGCGGAAAAATAACTGGTTCTGAAACAGTACTCAAAGAGCGCTTCTCAAAGGTCATCACCGAGAGATACTAATTGGTGTACTGCAAGGAACAGTTCTTGGTCCTCTGTTGTTAAATATTTTCATTAAGAGGCAGAGATAATACTTTTCAGACTTGCAGAAGATCTAATTTGGGAAGAATAGCCAATACCCTAAACATATTTCAGAACATATTTGATATTTTTGCAAGTAACAATTAAATTTAAGATAAAGATGCAAAATTTGCTTAAGGATGCAAAAATCAAATGCTCAGGTATAGGAAGGGGAAACCTGACTTGACAATTGTATCTGTGAAAGCTTTAATTAAAACCAGCAGTGTGATTGGCTCCAAGGAAATAAAGTTGTTGCTGTTATCGTCATTATTCAATTTTGAGGCCATCCGATTCCAGAACAAGACTGGGCAGCTTACATTTAAAAACAGAAATCAATAATCATAAAGCAGTCCATATAC
>QLTV01002845.1:44126-77131 GCA_003457575.1 Thermophis baileyi | reverse complement strand
ATGAGATATGTCTAGTTTGATGAAAAGAAGGACTAGGGGTGACATGTTAGCAGTGTTCCAATATCTCAAGGGCTGCCACAAAGAAGAGGGAGTCAAGCTATTCTCCAAAGCACCTGAGGGTAGGACAAGAAGCAATGAATGGAAACTAATCAAGGAGAGAAGCAACCTAGAACTAAGGAGAAATTTCCTGACAGAACAATTAATCAGTGGAACAACTTGCCTCCAGAAGTTGTGAATGCTCCAACACTGGAAGTTTTTAAGAAGATATTGAAAATAACCATTTGTCTGAAGTGATGTAGGGTTTCCTTCCTAAGCAGGGGGTTGGACTAGAAGACCTCCAAGGTCCCTTCCAACTCTTGTTATTTTGTTATTCTGACAAGTGAAATGTCTTCAAAGAAAAAAACCAGAAAGTCCAGTTGCCTCTTTGGGACAACCATGACCTGGATGACTGAGAATCTCCATAGACATGTTTTGTCTTCTCTTTAATTTTAAAACTCTAATGAATATAAATATGTGAACATCAAATGAATATAAATATGTGATGAATATAAATATGTGAACATCAAAATCTCTCTATTCTTACAGCTTGGCTGAAGAAGAAATAAAAGCAGAGCAGGACGTAGTGGAAGGGATGGATATCTCCACTCGATCCAAAGGTGTGTAAAAACATATTCTAAGCATAGATTTCTACCTGGTACTAAAGATAAAAACAGTTTTGTGCCTGTTACAACCATTCAGCTAATAATTCTTTTATTCTTTGAGGCTTTTGATGCCAAAAACTATGAGTACTGCTTAATAACATCTATATACCGTATTTTTTGGACTATAAGACGCACCTAAATTTAGAAGAAAACAACAAAAAAAAGTTTTTGGCTTCTGTGTGCCCCAATTTCGGCCCTTTTTTGGGGCTTTTTGTAGCCCATTTTCGAGGCTTCTTTCGGCTTGTTTTGGGGACTTTTTTCATCCCATTTTCGAGGCTTTTTTTGGCTCATTTTCGAGGCTTTTTTCAGCCTGTTTTTTTCCAAAAAAATGCCACGAAAACGGGCCAAAAAAGCCTCAAAAACGGGCTGAAAAAAGCCTCGAAAATGGGCTGAAAAAAGCCTCAAAAACGGGCTGAAAAAAGGCCTGAAAAAGGCCAAAAAAGGCCCGAAAACGGGGTGTACGGAGGCCAAAAAATGGCCGGTGAGTGGGCAGGGCTTTGGCAATATTCGGTCTATAAGACGCACAGACATTTTCACCCCCTTTTGGGAGACAAAAAGGTGCGTCTTATAGTCCAAAAAATACGGTACTTACATACGTTTTTCCTTTGCTCGTGTACATAATTCAGTCTGAATATGTAATTAACTTATTTTGTATTTTATTTTATTGAAATTTAATAAGGCAAATTTGAAGAGCCGTGATAGCACAGTGGTTAGAATGCAGTATTGTAGCTAACAGTGCCCACAGCCCGGAGTTCAATCCTGACCGGTTCAAGGTTGACTCAGATCCATCCTTCTGAAACTGTAGAAATAAGTTACCTTCATCAGATAACCACGTATTTTGTTTTTGTGTCTGAGAGACATTTAATTGATACATGTCTTCATTGCCAGAACTTTACAGAGTAGTGTATCATAACAGATCTTTCAACTTAAGAATTAAGAACCCTAACAGCAGGCACTTTGTATGTCTTATTCAGCAGCATTGGAACCAGCAAATGCCTCTGCAAATTGAGGGTTAATTTGCAATACCATTCATCAATAAGGACATTGTTTTAAATGCTTTCTGAGTCAATCACACTTACAGCACCATCCATTGCAATATCATCAACAGTAGTTTGGACTTTTGCAAATTCTTCTCTATTCATCCCTGTGATCAAGATTCTACTTAGGAACTATTTAAGGAAACCCAACACACTCTCAAAATTCTGGCTTCACCTTTAACAGGGAGAAAAAGAAGTTCATGAAGAGGATAAAGTGCATCAGTTGACTGTTTTGGCTCCATCTGCTGGAAAATTGCTTTCTAACCATAGATAAATCTTTAATAGGATTTGGGGCACACATTATAGTAGTATCAAAGCTCTGCATATCAAAGATTTTTGCTGTTTGGAAGACTTTGAATCTTTTGTCCAATAAGGATCTAAAAGTAGACCTTGACTCATGAGCATTTTTTGAAGTTTGGAGATGGTTGGAAAAAGTGACTTACAGCCTGTCCTCAAAGTTACAACCATTGTACCACTCCTATGGTCACATGATTACAATTCAGGTGTTTGGCAACTGGCTTGCATTTATGATGGGAAGTATCTTGTCATGTGATCATAATTTGTGGTTTCCCAACCAAATTCACATAGCAAATGTGTGATTTGCTTAACCACCATGTGATTTGCTTATTGACCATGTAAAATGGTTGTAAAAATGGGGGTCCAGTCAAGTGTGGTTATAAGTTGTAAGATGAGGACTACATGTAATTCCATCTTGAGGTTCTGATTGGATTAATCAGTCATTAGCTTCATAATGCTTTGGTTATCCACTAATTTAATTTCTAACCTACGTTGACCTAGAAAATGTATTGGCAGTTTCCAAATTCTCAGAATCAACTTTTCTTTGCAAAAGGGTACTCTGTTTATCCATGCTTTTTTTTCTCTGTACTTTATAGTATGCCATCTCAATACACTTCCGACAGCTGTAGTTCTTATTAAAGTCTGAGCTTGGAATTCTTGTGAAGCAGAATGGCATATCTTCTCTAAATTTGTGCTCACTTGAACAATTTATTATCTCAAGACTCCTAGTTACTGTCTTTCAATTAATATTGTCTATTTTAAAAGATTATTTCTGTATTCCCATTAACAGTGTTATTTTCAGTTACTGCAGTTTATCTTCTGATAGAGTAATATTTTGTGTTTTCATGTCTCTTTTAAGAGATTGTTAGTATTTCTATCTTATTTGATCTGATTCCTCCATCATGAAGTCTCTCTGTTGTGCTTTCAGCTTTAACAAATGAACATTCTTAGCTTTTAGCCTAACTATACCTCTGCTTTTGTATCTGACCTTTGTTCATTTTTAGCCAGTACTTCAGCTTGTCTGGATGCATTCTGCCTTTCATTGGGTATTGCATCTAGACATTACTTTCTCTCTAAGGTTATTCCCATTTTTGTTCATTTGTCTCATTACATTTCTTAGGGCTGTCTATTCCAATGGACTCTGGGCAGCTTACAAAATCTGAACTAAGATAAAACAATTAAAAATATAGATTTTTGACTCAGAATATTGTTTTACTGTTCCGTTTCTTTATCCAAAAGTCAAATATAAGTGTCCCTGATGTTTGCTGGGCTATACTATTTTATGTTGATAGGGCAGTTTCATTTTAACAGCATTTACTATTCTGGGAAGCATGATTATCAGAATGGTTTGCAGACTTCCTCATAGTAGAATCATTTAATAGAACCATTAGCTTTGCCCCATCATTAGTAAAGCTGCCTTTAGCAGATGCTAAATCCATTCACTTAGAACAGTGGTAACTTCTGAAGCTACTGTGAATGGAGTTCTACTTCTTAATATTTGTCAAATTATCACTCTGTCTCTTTTTTTCCATTACTATCATCTAGATACAAAATGGTGGGTTTTTGTATGTTAACTATATGTGTGATGCATAGAGATCATTAAAAAAGCAATTTACTTCAGTTTCACTGTAGTTGTTCAAGTGGTCATCTATGTATTCACTAAATCCTTCTTTCCTTCCTACTTGTCCATAGTCTGTGATATCAGGATTTTCTTTATGCCATCCTCAGGAGCTGATAAAAATAAATTCTAAAGGCATATAAAATAGGTGGATGTCATCTAGGCATATCAAAATGCAGCTTAGCTCTAGAATCGTATAAGGATATCTGCAAAAAAAACAACAGACAGACAAATATTTGAAGAACTATGATTAAGCAACGTGTTCATTTTCCAGTGTGGTGTCGATAGACTCCAGGCATGGGGATGACTCTTGTCTTGTAGCTCTTTAGACTGAGTACAAACTAAAGACACGCCCACTGCCAACGGTCCCCAGTTTTCGACTCAGTCTAAAGCTCTGCTAGACGTGTCAGGGAGAACTCTTAGAGCTCATTAGTATTTAGGATATTTTCAGGAAGCAAGGCAGGAGAGCAGCAGCCTTCGATTGCAGCGTGAAGAGCCATCGGCTCGAGCCCGCTGTTAACTTTGGAGAGTGGCGGCCGGGAAAGTGGGTCAGTAAAAAGACTCCACTGGTAGCCGGCGCCATTTTGGGCGAAGCATGAAGGGCCGTTGGCTCGAACCCGCTCCCCCAGAGCAGGAGACACCCCAGTTTGACACCCCTGACATAAGGTTTTCTCTCTCATCCACACTCAAGAGGTACACATTTCCTGATCTCAGTTAACCAATGAATGTAGCTCTAAACCAACCTATTTCACAGCATGTCAACATTCTCTGTTTAATTTTGACTGTACATTTCATGTATCCTGAATTTAGTCTTTAAGTCAGTGCTGATTAGCTGGTAAGCCATATTAGTTGGGGAAGGAGTCAGCAGATATAGATGGATATATTTTATGATTAACAAACATAGAAAGATATGATGTGAGTTGATGTGATAACTGACATAAATGCACACTACTGAAAAATTTGCATGTAAATATGAAAATTAATTTAAGATTTCTGGGCATGCTTTATATTGGCAATAGATTTTTTTTTTAAAGTTGTGCAAGTGTAATAATATCCTATGATTTTTCATTGTTGAAATTCTTTAATCCTTTTTAAAAAGATCCTGGCTCTGCTGAACGTACAGCTCAAAAAAGGAAGTTTCCAAGTCCACCACACTCTTCTAATGGTCATTCCCCTGAAGATTCATCGACAAGCCCAATTAAAAAGAAAAAGAAACCTGGCTTATTGAACAGCAATAATAAAGAACAGGTAATAGAAGTTGTGGCTATGAAGCAATGTTGCATGTTGTAAATGAAATTGTGATAGTATCTAAATGCTCTAAAGTTTGTCTGATTATAGCAAATGTTCTTTGACAGTCATGTTTAAGAGGAAAATTGCTGCTTGATTTCTAACTTTTCATTCAACTAAGGGGTTTTTTTTTTTGTAAAAATAAGTAAATTCTTGAAGAAGCAACTTCTGATAGTAAACAATACATATATATTTATACACATACATGTACGTACAGACAGATAGATGGAAGATAGACACCCACACAGATGGCCCATTTTTGGCCGGCAGAGTGCTGCTGGAGGCCGGGGAGGCAGAAAATGGGCCATGGGGGGGTGTCCCGTTTTTGGCCCGCAGAGTGCTTGCAGGAGGTCATGGAGGCCGAAAACAGGGTGCTGCAGGAGGTGTCCATCCCTTGTCTTCCCCACCTCCCTGTGCCCCCTGCCGGCCCGCAGAGAACTACAGTGCTGATCCGGCCCTCGAAAAAATCCAGTTTGACACCACTGATCTAAGTGCTATTGCTGCTATTTATTCTGAATATCACTTGCTTTGATGCATAACAATAACATCCATTTTGGACTAGTAGCTGCACACAGGGTCTTTTCTGTCCCTCCAATTCCCATCATAAGTCAGTAAACCAAAAACAGTTCTAGTATATAGCAGAAAGCCAGATTCAAAAAATAGTAAAGCAAGCACAAGGCTCTCACCTCTTAGAGAAGCCCAGATTACTATTTGTCCTACCTGCTTTAATAATTATTTATTAATTTTTTTATGCTACCCATCTCCCCTACAAAATGACTCTTATTATTCAGCTTAGAATTCTCAGAACTAATGGGCAGATTCCCCCTATCAAAGCTTTCATGCCATGTTCTAAGAGAGCAGTCACCATCAAGGATGCTCTACCAAGAGGCTTTTCTGTGGGCATAATCTGGGCAGTTCTGGAACAGTATGATTTATGGCAAACATCGAGTGGAAGTAAAATCTAAAAATGTATAATGTAAAATCTGCTAACCATCATTTGAAGAAATACGTTAATCTAAAAAATAATGTATATTTTGTTAATATCTGTAGTAATGTTCTACAGTGCTCTTTGAGTTACTACGTTTTATATTTATAACAATCAGTGCATTCAATCAGTATATAACACAGTTACTTTGTTAATAAGCTTAGCAAGGGGATTCAGTGAGATATTAGAATTGCTGATAATTGCTAATTACTCAGCCAAATAGTTCCAGGCTAATCAGTCAACCTTGGACAGAGTTCTGCATTATCCTATTCTAAATTGTCAATTATTTAAGTTGAAAGGAAATAGTAGAACAGAATTTTCAGAATAATGGAATGGAATTTCCATAGTAATAACTGTATTGCATTGATAAAAGTTGATTTATAAAGTTGATTTATAAAAATCAGGATTATTAAGCAATGTTTGTGTGTACAGTAATATATTCACCACTGGTTTATATTTAATGGTTAATTATTAGAAGAGTTTGTGCTCTTCCACTTAGATTGCTGTGTCATAAAACAAGGTTGGGGAATGTGGGGTCCTTTAAATCTTGATGAACTCCAGTTTTCATAAATCTTAGCCACTATAGATATGAAGAGATTTAGTCCAAAAACATGTTATACATAAATTATGTATAAATTACTAGTATAAATGTCATATGAGTATTGTAATTGCTATATATGGTTCATGATCTAGCCATGATGCTTGCTAAAGCTTGCTAAAATGCTTATTTATTTGACTTTCAGGCTGTCACAGTTGCCATAGAAACCCTAAGCAACAGACAGCAATGCAATAAAGGTTTATGTACAATGTGTATAATCACCATGGTATAATCCAACCACAATAAAAATAAATACATTAGAATTAAGCAGAAGTTAAAATTATATGAAAGGAACAAAATTAGTATATACCATGAAAAATCTATAATCAAAATGAAAATATATGTACAATTATAAAATCTTAAAATTTATCTGCCATCTAGCTTTATTAATAAGATTTAAAAACAACCTTACTGCCATTTTCAGCATCAGCTCTTGGCCACCACCACTAATCAGACTGCTTCATTGAATAAATTGGATTTTCAAATCCTCTTTAAAAGCATTAAAATTAAGTTAATAAACTTCATCCTAGAACTATACAGACACCTAGCTTCAGAGGACAGAGTGTGTTTGATATATTATGTGTCACTTCTTGAGAACACCATAAAGCATCTGCATCTTTTCCAAGGTTTTGTGGCTGGCCTCCATAACTTCGTATACAATCCCTGGAAAATGTACATTTGGCTTAAGATATTTCCAACAGGTGGTACTTGCACTTTTATTCATGCACCAAAAGATATTTTGTTTTTCAAATCCAAATCTCTGCACAGGTCCACTTTATTTCTTTGATGTGTCCTCAGACAATCTGAAAAATATCCCAATACTGAGAAATGCAAAATGTTCCTTCCCCTGCCTGCTGTCATGCCCTGGATGTACTAGTGATGCTGTTTCTGCTCGGGAACAAGCACCAGTGTCTCCACCATGAAATCTAACTGTTACAGTGATGCTCTGCCCATCTGATTTTGTATGTGGATCCATATATAGTGAGGTACAGATACAGCCAAAAGTATTAGTGCCCCTCAACTTCCCCCCAAAGTGTGTGCCATATGAACTAAAGAATGGTAGATGCTGTCGGTTTCAATTTCTTTCACAGCAAATTGGGATTTTCTTGAGCTAAGTTGGGAATACCAATAGTTTTGGTTACATTTGGAAATTGAACAACTCTTAGTTCTCTGCTTGATTGTGTACCATTAAATTGGTATTGATTTTTAGTGACTCCATAGGTTCCAGAACAATCTGTCCCCAATTTGACTCTTCAGGTCCTTCCAACAGTGCACCCATTGACACTGTCATTGAATCCCATCCATCGTGCTGCTGGTCATTGTCCTCTTCTCCTGCCTTTATTTATTTATCAGACTTGTATGCTACCCATCTGGCCAAAGGTGATTCCTTCCTTCCACCTTCCCAGCATTATAGACTTCTCAAAGCAGCTGGATGTTTTCATATGTGCCGAAATTTGGTGATTTAGTTCTTCATAGTACACTGTTACTGATATTTTGTTAAAAGAGTGCCATGGAATGAGAAGCATATAATAATTACAACTTGTAGTATAAAGTTGAAATTTGCTATTAAAAGTCTCCATTGTGCACTAATGTTGGGTATTAAATTAAATTCAACCATTAAAATCTAAGGACAAGTGGGGAGGGCAGGGGTGGAGTGGGGGGAAGTGGGATTTTATTCCCCCAGAGATTAGACTTGCCCCAACCCTGCTGGATTTTCACAGGGAATTAAAAACCTGGTTTTGCCATCAAGCCTGGGGCCCTAATAGTATGGCTGAACACATTTCTTGGTCATGGTTACATTGAAAGTGTGATGTCATGATAATTCTCAACTGCTATTTTATTTATTTTGTTTCCAATATTGGTGGCTGTTTTTTACTTGCTTTTTATTCTACTTTAATTGTCAGCTTCCCAGAATCATTTATGCAAGATGGGTAGCCATATAAATTTATTAAATAAATAATGACATTAACATACCGTATTTTTCAGAGTATAAGACACACTCCCCCCCCAAAAAGAGGGTGGAAATGTTGGTGCGTCTTATACACCGAATACAGCCATTTTTGGCCTCCCGAAACCCCGCCCCACGAGTCCCATTTTTGCCAAAAACAGGCCCGTTTTTCACAAAAATGGGGTGCACAGAGGGTTTTGGAGGCCTGCAGAGTGCTCCTGGGGGCCTCCCAAACCCTCTGCGTGCCCCTTTTTTGGTGAAAAATGGGCCCGTTTTTGCCCTCCCCAGCCCCCAGGAGCAGTCTGCAGCCCTCCCAAACCCTCTGTGCACCCCTTTTTTGGCCAAAAACGGGCCCGTTTTCACCTCCCAAACTTCCCACGTGTCGCGTTTTTGCCTTCCCCAGCCCCCAGGAGCAGTCTGCAGGCCTCCCAAACTCTGCGCATCCCGGTTTTGGACAAACGGGACGCGCAGAGGGTTTGGGAGGCCTGCAGAGTGCTCCTGGGGGCCGGGGAGGGCAAAAACTTTTTTTTTCTTGTTTACCTCTTCAAAATCTTGGTGCGTCTTATATTCTGGTGCGTCTTATAGTCCGAAAAATACGGTAGTCAAATTAATACTACCTTTTATCTGTCACAACATTTATACCATTTATTTTCATTAGTTCTCAAATTTTAATATTACAAAAGAAAGGGAAAATATCTCAATCTTTTAACTACCTAACTCATAAGTCTACACTCCTGTGCGCCATCTTGTCCTTACTTATTTTTATTTCTCTTTCTAAGCTAGCCTGGAACATTGTAACCTTTTTCAATAAGATTTCTTTGGGTCTATAATTTTAGTTATATTTTTCATCAATTATAGGTTTACAGCTTTTTTGAGATCCAATAATTGCAACTCATTACATGATACTATGTATGGTACCATACATTTGTAAAAAATATATATTTGTCAGTTTTATTTATCTTCAGATTGAATTTTTCAGTTACAGAAAAGGTGCCTTCTCTTATTTTCATTAGATAAACTTAAGAAATTGGCACGACATAGAAGAGACTTTTTAAAAAAAGATTAAAAACAACAAGTTGGCCATGTTATAGGCCAGTGATGGTTAATCTTTTTGGTGCCAAGTGCCCAAAGCGTGCAAGAGAGAGAATGCACGTGCGCGTGCCCAAACCCCCCAAATGCAATGCGAGCACCCCCGCGCATGCGCACACATCCCCCACGCATGCGCATGCGTCCCCTGTGCATGCGCACACATCCCCCATGCATGCGCCCCAACCCCCCCCCCTCATGCACCCCACGCCTCGTTTTGGGCCTGGAAAGCCTCCTGCACCAACCTGGAAACCAAAACACGGCAGGCAGCTACTTCCGGCCTTTGTTGGTGCATCTGGGCACGACTCCTCTCCAAGACACTGGCCTGCCACCGCCGCCGCAGCGTCTTTACCAGCGCGAATGGCCTGCAGCCTCAGCCTCTTTGCTGGTGCGAACAGCCTGCAGCCGTAGCCTCTTTGCCGGCGCAAATGCCCTGCTGCCGTAGCCTCTTTGCCGGCGCGTACAGCCTGCCGCCGCAGCTGCTTTGCCGGCGCAAACAGCCTGCTGCAGCAGCCTCTTTGCCGGTGCAAACGGCCTGCCAACGCAGCCTCTTTGCCGGCGTGAACGGCCTGCCGGCACAGCCTCTTTGCAGGCATGAGGCCCCCCCGTGCCCTGTTTTAGGCCTGGAAAGCCTCCTGTACCAACCTGGAAGCCAAAATGGGGCGCGGGGAGGGGCCTCGCACCGGCAAAGAGTCTGCTGCGGCAGGCCATTTGCGCCGGCAAAGAGGCAGCGGCAGGCCAGTATCTCAGGGCGGAGTCATGCCCAGCTGCACCAACAAAGGCAAACCCCCAAAATGCAATGCGAGCACCCCCGCGCATGCGTGCGTGCATCCCCCGCATGTGCCCCCCCACGCATGCGCGGTAGAGACCCGAATATCAGCTGGCCGGTGGCAGGAGTGCACGCATGTGCGGTGGAGCTGGGGTGGGGCGACGGCTGGCGTGCCCGCAGAGAGGGCTCTGCGTGCCACCTGTGGCACGTGTGCCATAGGTTCGCCATCACAATTATAGGCATTAACAGTATTGATTTAATGCTTAAAGGTAATCAAGATTACTATTTGAATTGCACCCTCAAGCATTTTTAAGCCAATATGACTCTTCGTATGAGCAGATGATATGATCTCAATAACGTATTTCAGTTAACTATCTGGCTGCTGGATTTTGCATCAGCTGAAATTTCTGGACACTTTTCAGTGGCAATCCCTAGAGCATATAGAAAGGTAACTTAAGGATATCAGTTACAATGTCCATATCTGATATATGTTTCAGTGAAGATAACATCTGCATACTTCCAGAGGCTAATATAGTCATTTATTTTGAGATGAAACATAAAATAATAATAATGTTGAACAGATTTCCCAAGGTTCATTTTAAACTTAATCCAGTATAATTTTAGGTATTTGGATTGTAACAATTTAAACAATCATGTAATGTATTACATGATTACATTGCGTTAAAAAGACTGAAAGTATGTAAGAGATGTTGGATACTGTTTCTATCTTGTTTTCTTACTTGAAAAACTGAATATGTCAAATCTCAGGTGTGATCTTTTTATTTTGTTGAAGATAATATGAATGAGAAACCCTCTAAAGACTAAATAGAAGTTTCTTGTAATTGGAGTTGTGGGACCATTTTATTTTACTGCTGCTTGATCAATGCTTCTATCAACATTTTATCAGTTTTCTATTCTACACCACTGCTAGTTATTTTGCAGTGCATTTTTAGAAGTTCTTCTACTATATTTTGGACTGACATATTATAAAAATAATAATAGTCTGAAGTCATATACGTAAGATTATTTTTATTAGGATTCTATTTTATTGTATTATATCCTAAAAGCTTTATTAATCTTAATGTGTACATTTTCTGCTTGTATATGAGTCACTTATATAATTGTTAAAAGGATTTCATGTGCTAATGAAATTAAATGATAGTGGGAGGCTGGAATATATCCTCACTCAAATTAAAATATATTTACCAACTGGCCAGTCTTTGAGCAGCTTTTACATTAAAAAAGAGAAAAAGTTTAATACAGCCATTTGTTATGTCGTGGGGGGAACAATGGGGCAATAAAACAGCACACAATTAAAAGTTGTGTGCAATTCTGTGACTTAAGATATTTGGCCACCTGATATGTGAGTGTGACCCTACTATCCTTTAAAAAGTAATTCTGGTAGTCCTCAACTTATGACCATAATGGAACCTGCTCATTATGATCATAAGTTGTGATGGTTGTAAAACAGGTCATCATGTGACTGATGCCCCTTTTTTGTGGCAGTCATTGAGCAAATGTCACTGTCATTAAGCAAACCAGTTGTTCACCATAGGACTTTTCCAGAGGTGGGTGTCACATACTGTAACAACCGGTTCGCCCGGAACCGAAAATGTGAGCATGCGCGAATCTCAGTAACACTGCAGCAGAATAATTTAATATAATAATAAAATGCTCAATAAAAGTGAGCAGAATACTTTGGCAAAGATTAGTCTCTTCATAAATAATGGTTTGCCCTAATTATTTGATTGGATAATTTATAAGATAATTGAAATTGAAGAGATTATTAGCCAGGTATTTGGGCTATGTCCATTAGTATACAGCATGTGCAAGAAAGAAAGATATTTTTTAAAATGGTTTTAATACACTTGGAGGAGATTCTCTTACATAGTTGAAAGCATAGATAAGACACTGAAAAGAAAGGAATGACCAAAAGGTGCAAATGGCTACTGAAAAGTATGGATGCATTGGAAGATTAGCTGATGTTTGAGATAAGCTGTTTTTGGTGAATGTTTTCTATCCTTTCCTTTCCTTTCCTTTCCTTTCCTTTCCTTTCCTTTCCTTTCCTTTCCTTTCCTTTCCTTTCCTTTCCTTTCCTTTCCTTTCCTTTCCTTCTTTCTTTTAAAGGAATTTCCTTTCCTTTCCTCTTGGCCTCATTTCTGCCCAATTCTATTCCCACTTTTCCTTTCCTTCTCAGGTGCAGATACCCCTTCCACCAACTCCTTATTCTGTATTAATTTTATGCCTTTTATTTGTTTTACTGTATTTTGGAAATAAGAGAATGTGTGTCAGAAAAACTTGTAAATGATATAAACTATATGCTGGACAGGAGCCAGAGGCATTATTAGAGCCTACTTTGTGCCAGTTTGGGTGGTAAATGGAACTATTTCTCTTCCCTTGTTGCCCAGTGGCTGCATTTGGATGACTTAGTCCCTCTCCGTAGGGAGCAATACTGAAGTTCACCTAAAGTGTCGCTGTGAAGAATATGCTATGCATCTGGCAGACAAAGTTGGACTCCAGCGTTGTAGCAGAATCAATGGAGGTGGTGGGGCCTACATCTTGCAAGGTGATCTGGGAAGAGTTTGAGCCCATGGAACCTGAGGAAGTGAACAGAGCCCTCTCAGTTGCTAGTTCAGCCACTTGTGTGTTGGCTCCTCCTGGCTAATTAAGTCCATGTGGGAAGAACATGTGAATGAGACAGATTATCTAGACTCCTTTCAGTTGGGGTTCACCGCGGGGTTTGGGACTGAGAAGGCATTGATTGTACTCATGGATGATCTCTAGCAGGAGCGAGATGGAGGTATTGCATTCATCTGGCTCTTCTTGACCTCTCAGTGGTGTTCCATACCATTGATCATGATATCTTTCTGGGCTGGTTTCAGGAATTGGAAGGTGGATGGCACTGTATTGTGCTGGTTCTCCTTCTTCAGGGTTCTGCCTCAGGGTACTTTTGTTTCTCCCCTTCTATTTAGCATTTACATGAGGCCACTGGTTGATGTGATCCAATGATGTGATTGAGTTATCAATATACTGATGATACCCAACTTTATATCTCTACCCCAGGCCCTTTGAGTGATGCTGTGGATGTCCTATCCCAGTATCTGAAGGCTTTAGGGGACTGGATGGGTGATATGAACTCTGACTCAACTCGGGCAAAATGGAGTGGCTGCGAGTATTGGGACAAGGAGACAAGATTCTTCCATGTTTAGTTCTGGATGGGTTACACTACCCAAGACTAACCCAGTATGCAATATGGTGTCCTCCTGAACTCATGGCTCCTGCTCAAAGAGCAGGTGGCAGGCGTGGCTAGGAGAGCCTTTGCACACCCATACCTGGACCAGGAGGCCCTGCTCACATTAATTTATGCTCTTGTAAACTCATTTAGACTACTGTAATATACTCTACATGGGGCTGTCCCTGAAGAGCATTCGCAATCCTCATATGGCTGCATAGGTAGTAAATGGTGCCAGATGTACACCCCATGTAACACCATTTCTGCCTGAGCTGCATTGATTACTGATGTGATTTCAGGTGCAATTCAAAGTGGTGGTTGTCACGTTTAAAGCCCTACATGGCTTGGGACTGGGGTACCTCTTTTTCCAAGGGTCTCTACCTGTTCAACCCGATTTAGCAGAAGGGGCATGCTGCAGATCCTGTCAGCCAAAGGGTGTCAACTGGTGAGGAAAAGAAGACAGGCTATTTACGCAGTGGCCGCTCTCTATGGAGCATCCTTCCTTCAGCTATTGGTCCCAACCCTGTTAGCCTTGTGTAAGGCTAGAAAAACCTGATCCAAAATGTGTATATCTAGAGCAGTGATGGCGAACCTTTTTTGGTCCGCATGCGCGCTAGCGCGTGCGCGTGCCCACACCCATTCCCTCCCCCCACGCATGCGCACAACCCCTCCCCCGCTGCCCCCTGCGCATGCACCCCCTCCGCGAATGCTGCCCGTTGGGCTGTTTTTCGCACTCCGGGGCTTCAGGAAGCTTCCCTGAAGCCTCCAGAGTGGGAAAAACAGCCGAATGGCAAACCGGAAGGGCATTTTTCCGAACTTCCGGTTTGCATGTTGGGCCGTTTTTTGCATTCCGGGGCTTC
The DNA here is from genome assembly GCA_003457575.1 of Thermophis baileyi. Taxonomy (NCBI): domain Eukaryota; kingdom Metazoa; phylum Chordata; class Lepidosauria; order Squamata; family Dipsadidae; genus Thermophis; species Thermophis baileyi. The sequence goes on along the minus strand of QLTV01002845.1, from coordinate 62,713 downwards.
AGGAAGCTTCCCTGAAGCCTCCGAAGTGCAAAAAACAGCCCAACGGCAAACCGGAAGTGCGTTTTTCCGAACTTCCGGTTTTCCCGTTGGGCCGTTTTTCGCATTCCGGGGCTTCAGGAAGCTTCCCTGAAGCCTCCGGAGGGCAAAACGGCCTTCCCCAAGGCCGAAAATCAGCTGGCCAGCGCGCACATGCGCGCTGGAGCTGACATAGGGCAACGCCTCGCGTGCCCTCTGATATGGCTCCGCGTGCCACAGGTTCGCCATCACTGATCTAGAGATTTAGATAATGGTTCAAGACACTGCTGCATACAATGTTCACACTTGGGCTCCCAGACAGAGTTATGGAAGGGATTGTAAGTAAAATGTGTATTTGAGGGGACAGTCTTACAAATTATGTTGGGCTATTAACTTGGCTGAATGTTAATTACCATAGATTGTTGATAGGAAGTAAGTGATACTGTAGCAATTCTTCCATTGTTTCTTAAAACAAAACAAACTTCTCAATACAGTATTTAATATAATTATGTTCTCTTAACAGAATTAATTCAAAATATATTCTGTGCCTTAAAAAGAAGCCAATGTATCATTATTACGTGCTTATGAGATATGTTAGCAATTTATCTAATTGTTCAATTCCTTTGGTAAAAGAGTTTTAAGTATAGAAACATGCTAGATAAATCATAGCTTCATTGATTTCTGTAATAGAGGTTGTTAGGTTTAAAACATTACATAATTATGCATACTGTTTGGGAAAACAGTTGTATTTTCCCATCTTCAATAGAATAGCAAAGATATCTGTGTCACTTTCTTTGTATATCTTGTTCACACACACACACACACACACACACACACACACACACCAAAAAGTGCAGCCTGGACCTAATATATTTGTAGGATTGGGTTCACAGATAAGGAGGCTGGAGATGGTTGGGCAGACAGACAGCTGAAAGTTATTCCTGTTATCCTTGAAAAGAATCGCTTGCCAGTTCACAGGAAAGAAATTAGAAAGAACTAAGAAAGTCTCTTTCCTAATGTATTATGGGATAAATCAGTTCTCGGAGGGAAATAGTTCAGTTTCAATATTCTTGTAATTAGCTTTAGTCTCATTAAATATTTTAAAAGAAGATTCATTGTGAACCATGCTTTGAAATGATTATTTCTGGATTGAGTCAGCTGTTAGAAAGCCTAACACCTTTTTTTTTCAGCTCTGTCTCAATCCATCTCACAACCCTGGCTCCATCTTTTTCCAGTGGCCGCTTTTCACATTGAGAGGAAATTTAATTATATGCATGTTTCAGTTATAGAAGTTTGTGATCCAGATCAATTCTATATAGCATAAAGAATAAAACCCTCTTCACCTATCCCTAAATACTGATTTTTTTTTAATGCCACAGAATTACTAAGCAAATGAATAATGGTTTATGTAGTTTGCCTCTAGTTGAAGATCCAATGCATCTGATTTGGAAAAATTATATTTACTTTAGTGAATATAAGCTCTGTTTTCAAATGCTTGGTGTGCTGAATGAGAGATTGGAACTGCATAAACATTAGGTGGGGGCTGGTTGGTCATATTTGCTTATTTTAATTTTAAAATACAAATTTGTTTTGAAACCAAACCTGTCTTTCTTGCCTACATTTCAGTCAGAACTAAGACATGGTCCGTTTTACTATATGAAGCAGCCACTCACCACAGACCCTGTTGATGTTGTACCGCAGGATGGACGGAATGATTTCTATTGCTGGGTTTGTCATCGGGAAGGCCAAGTCCTCTGCTGTGAACTCTGCCCTCGGGTTTATCATGCTAAGTGTCTGAAACTGACAGCGGAGCCAGAGGGGGATTGGTTTTGCCCAGAATGTGAGGTATGAGGCCCATATTTGTTTCCCTGCTCCTAATTTCTCACTTTCTAGAAAATTGTTCTCTTACCATTGACTTTGACTGTGTAGTCATGTCTTGAAAAGATAGGTTAATGTAAATAATCATACAAATCAAGGCCTTTACCATATTTAGCAGTTTTATGTTTTGATATGATGTTGGTTTTTTATTCACAATTTATTTTGTAGGCTCATTGGATTTGCTTTGTCAGATATCATGGAGAAGGGCAGGATGTGAATGAAAAAGCAGAGGATACTAAGATAACATGCTATCATGATAAAATGTTTTACTATGGCATTTTCCTAATTTTATTTTGAAATTATTCATTTGTGTATTAAGTATTCTTTGTATAGTGTGAAAACGTTTCAGAACAAAGCAGTTTCCAGAAATTTAAAATACCATTTAAAAGACAAGTTGAAGTCATTGTGTCTGTAAGATTATTTGTATAAGGAAAGTGAACAGAGAATAACGTAATAGATTTTTCTCAAAACATGCTAGATATGACTTATAATTTGCCTCATACAAAATCTGCTAATTGTTACCACTATCCTTAAAAAGAAATAGGATTATTTTAGAAAAAGTGTATTTATAGTTCCTTATATTTATAGACTGTTTGAATTTATATGCTGTGGGACTTGTGTCAAAGGATTGATATTGCCACTCAAGCATTTTCTTGTACTGTATATAGGAAACTCTGCTATTTTACTTTATATTCTGTTTTATAACTATTGTATTTATTTTGTACTTCCACTTACCAAAGACGAACAATGAAGAATTCTAGACCATGGACATGCTCAAGAAAGAAAGCTAGATTGGGACAATAAGTTGATTAGATCCAGAGTTGATCACTCTTAGAAAATTCATTGAAATTAGTGAGATTTAAGGAGGTAGTAGTTCCATTGATTTCAACATAATCAAATCTAGATTCAGGCTATGCATTTCAGTATATATAGTTCATTGCTTTATGGGCCTTTAAAATCAATCAGTGAAAGTGAAGCCTGCTTCCAATCATGCTAGATTTGTAATGGATCATCCCTGTAGTTTTATTGGCAAGAATAAACAAGTAACTTGCCACTGCTTGATTTCCCAGTCTGTTTTATAGCCCTAAGTTTTCCTAGTGGTCTGCCATCCAAATACTAACTCGATGGGACCCTGCTTAGCTTTTTGATATTGGTCAGACGCATCCATGTTCCTGGACAAAGCATCTACGCTCCCCCCTGGAGAAATAGCACAGTATTTTCATGAACATGGATATCTGTAGAATTCATAATTCCACGTAATGTAAAATAAATTTCAGTGTTTGTTTTTGCATGTGAAAATTGTGAATTATTGAGAATTTTCAGTATTTTTGATTTTTATTTTTTAGAAAATTACTGTAGCAGAATGCATAGAAACACAAAGTAAAGCTATGACAATGCTCACTATTGAACAGCTATCCTACTTGCTCAAGTTTGCACTACAAAAAATGAAACAGCCAGGGGTAAGAAAATATGTGTTGATATTTGACTGTACTGTGTATTATTGCTTGTTTGAAAATAAATTGTCTTTAGATTTCTAATTACACAGTATGTGTTAATATTGTACAATGTCTGGTATGGGCAGACTGTGGTGTGTGTGTGTGTGTGTGTGTGTGTGTGTGTGTGTGTGTGATCTATCTATCTATTATCTATCTATCTATCTATCTATCTATCTATCTATCTATCTATCTATCTATCTATCTATCTATCTATCTATCTATCTATCTATCTATCTATCTATCTATCTATCATCATCTATCTATCATGTTGCCCATCTCACCGAGGCAATTCTAGGCAGCTTATAGTTATTCAGTAAAAATACCATATAAAACCTTAAAAAATAAATAAAGACCATAAATTTAAATTTTAAAATTCGCTTTTGAAGAGGAAGAGCATTGTTAGATCTGTTGTGTGTTTGACAATGTTTTAATAAAAAACACATAGGTGTAGGTCTGGGGGAGACTCTAAATATGAATGTGTTAAAAGTTACATTAACACATGTACATATATGTTTGTTATACATATATGAACATGTGACAATTATAGGGAGTCAACCATAATTAGGACGGCAACATGGTCATGATCATGTGACTTTGGGATGCTGCAACAGTCATAAGTCTGAGGACTGGTCTTGAAAACTTAACTTTCAGCATTTTTGTAATTTTGAACTGGGCAGTTGTTAAGAGAAGTCTACCTGTACAATATGTTGTCCTTTGACCATGAATGTGCAGTTAATGCCAATGATTATAATATATGAAGTCTGATTTTCAAGCTTTTACCGGATCAAATTTAAACAAATGATTCTTGCTCAATTTGATTGACTAACTAGATTGCAAACATAATCACCCTGGTTTTGACACGTTATTTGTTTTTAAGCAATATAATTGTTTTTAGTAGGATTTGTATTGTAACTGTAATTTTTTGTGTTTATTGAAACAGACAGAGCCATTTCAAAAGCCAGTTTCACTGGATCAGCATCCAGATTATGCAGAATACATCTTTCATCCAATGGACCTTTGTACGTTAGAAAAGGTTGGTAGACAGGAACGAGATTATTTCGCTATATATTAGATCATTGTTAATTTTTTTCAATTGGTTGATGTGATAAATGTCTCTCTTTGAAATGTATGAAGTTCATTAAGAAATTCATTAAGTGAAAATATGGAGTTGGAAGGGATCTTAGTTTACTGGTCATTTAATCCAGCCCCTCTGAAGGTTCCATTTGGACATCTCAGACTAATGACCATCAAGGCTCTGATGAGGATCTCTTCCAAAGGGGACTCACCACTTCCTGTAGCAACTTGTTCCATTGGTTGACAGATCATAGAGACAAAAAGATTCCTTTGACATCTAGCCTCAATTTCCTTTCTTATATTAATCCATTGATTCTGGTCCTGCCCTCTGGGGCAATAGAGAATGTCCACTTCTTGCTGTATGTGACAGCCTTCTTAATTATTGTCATGTATCCCCATAGCTGTCTCTTTTGCAGGACAAACATTCCCAGAACCTTTAACATAGGGCTGGTTAGTTGTTTAGTTTCAGGAAGCATATTATTTTTACTTTTATCTAAGAGCCTTCTGCTTTTATTTCATTTCTGAGTTTTGGAAATAAGTGCATGCAAAGTTTCTGACAGAGTGGGAGAGGCAAAGAGTGAGATGTTAGTTCTCTAATTTAATTTAACTACAGAGGGCATTCAAATATCTGTTTTATAGAATCAATTTTTTATTTTATTTTAAATGACATAATTTAAAAATAAAGTAGCTGATTCTTTTTTTCAAGTGTATTATGGTGCTCTGTCCCATGATACAAAGTAGATTTTCATATATAAGGAAATGACCATAACAATACTTGTTTCAAAATTCCTATAATTTGGTCAAACTTCAGTAATTATATTTAATATGCTGTAATTATATTCCAATAATGTTGGTAGCCAAAATGGCACCTAATTAATTATATTGAGGTTTATAATATCTAACATCTTTTTGATAACTCATTCCTGAATCTACTGTTTACTTCCAGTTGATGATTATTCCAATTTTAATCTTTCCATTCATTTATCTGGAATAAAAGTATTAAGAAAATATGATATAGTAGATAACTTCTGGATTTAGATATTATTTCCTCATTTTAATACAGTGTTTATATTATCCTTTTCAGAATGTTAAAAAGAAGATGTATGGTTGCACTGAAGCCTTTCTGGCTGATGCCAAATGGATTTTGCACAATTGCATTATTTACAATGGGGGTACGTATATGCGTATTTCCTTGAAGGTACAGGTAGTCCTCGCTTAATGACCACAATTGGGACCAATAACTCCATTGGGAAGTGATGTGGTCATTAAGGGAGATGTCACGTCAACCTGATAAACTTGCGACTTTACTTCTGTTGTCATTAAGTGAGATATCGCGTGACCATAACTTGTGATTTTACTGCTGGCTTCTCTGTTGATTCTGCTCATCAGAATCTGGCTGTGAAATCCACAAATATTAATCATATAACCATAGGGACGTTATAAAGCCCATAAGTGCGAGGACCAATTGTAATGTTATTTATTCAGCACTGTTCTAACTTTGAATAATCATTAAACAAGGCAGTCAATAAGCAAGGAAAACCTGTAATTAATTTTTATACAATAAATTGAAGTAAATGGCCCAAAGGTTCCAAGTACAAAGAACGCAAACCTTTTCAAAAATTTATTAATGAAAGTAGTGTGAGTTTTCCATTGTTCCTCTAGTGTCGTCATCCCCCCCCCCAAAAAAAAGAATGGAAGGCTTTTGCGATGCAAATCTTTCCCAAATCAGTTTGGTTTTTCCAACATCATAAAATCTGCTATCAATAGAAGGAAACATGCTGAATACAACCCTAAATGACTCAAAGAGTAAATTTTTAACAATTTTTTAGATAAGATGGGACAGTAAATATTTACCGTGTTTCCCCGAAAATAAGACCCTGTCTTATATTTTTTTGAACCCTGAAATAAGCGCTTGGCCTTATTGCCATGCACTCAAAAGCCCAATTGGGCTTATTATCAGGGAATGTCTTATTTTGGGGAAAACGGTAATATTTTTAGCTGAGATTCTATAAACAGGTCTTTGAAAATAGCTTTTTTCACATTGAGGTTTTATATTGAGATTAATCGTGTGTGTGTGTGTGTGTGTGTGTGTGTTGTATATTAATGTATAAACTCTGAAATATTTTAGATCTCCTTTACAATAATGCTATAATTTGCAAATCTAAATAAATAATATCAGGTCTGATATATCTGTAAGATATGTTCATTTGTCTTTTAAAATTGGGTCAAAAAGGTGCATTTAAACTGATTTCTCTGGGAATGCTGCAAGGTAACACTAAAGAAAACATTACCTAATAATGATAAATTCAGTAAGAATGAATTTGTGAATGTTGTGGCTCTATTACATCTGGGTTTATGAATGACTTACTTTTATGACTTGCCATTTCTACTGGCTAGATTCAAGATTTGTATTTAATTAATTTTGCCTTTTGAAACATGCATGTCAAACTGTATATGTTTGCACTCTAGATTCATAATACAAATAATAAGTATGTTTTGTAACAGAGATTTAATTAGACATCTGTACTTACCTGTTTCCTCAGGAAATCACAAATTGACACAAACAGCAAAAGTCATAATTAAAATCTGTGAACATGAGGTATGTATTTCCAAGTTAGCATTTATTTTTATTATACCAATTTAACAATTTTATGTAATGCTAGGAAAACTTAGAAATCATAGTTTTAGTATTTACATTACACAAAATGAAGTAGAATTTCAAAATTTCAGGAATTGAATAATCTATATTCCAGTTTTTAGATTGCAGTCCTCTTCTCATGTATTTAAAAGAATAAAGTCTATAAATAAAATATTTATTTCTGCATAGACATATATGAAATTCCTGTGCCTATTAAGCATATAGGCTAACTAATTGACGTCATAAATATCAAGTTACAATTTCAGATTATATATAAATCAGACTATAAATTATTTTGAGTAATTTGGTTATTTTATAGCATTATTCAAATATATTAAGTTTATAAAAAATCTGTTTTGAAAAATATGGATCTAGATTTGGCATTGCCAAGTTGAAAACACCTTTGAAAGTATTAAGATAATAGGCTATGTCCAAAGTTCATTGACTTTTTCCATATGTTAATGGAAGTCTGCAGCTTTCTTCCTTCTACACTCCTCCAAAATAATCCTTTAAGATTTCTAAACAGATTGTGCTGATAAATATTGTTCCATCAACAGATAAAGGCAAATTGTATGCCATACAGAAACATAAAAAGTCTGAGGATCTTATAAAAACTCAACATGCCAACATCCTATAAATTTATTGCTTAAATGAAGTTTTTCTTATGCAAAACTATGACTGTTGCTATCAAGCACAATGTTTCACACTTTCCATTTATTTATATATAGTCATTGTTTACTATATAGTAAAAGACTGATGTTGAATCTTGTGAAGCAGCAAAAATTAGTATGCATACATTCCTGCACACCAGGACAAAATAATTATTTGGGGTAGAAAATTATAAATGACTGCCATGTTACTCTTGATTGCAGGATAGAATAGAATTGTAAATGCATTTAATCTCATGCTCCAACTCCATAATAGTTCATTTTTGTTTTTACAGATGAATGAAATTGAAGTATGTCCAGAATGTTATTTAGCTGCTTGCCAAAAACGAGAAAATTGGTTTTGTGAACCTTGTGTAAGTAAAAAAGGAAGGGGGGGTGGTTGTTAAATGATAAATAGCATATATAGAAGCACAGTGGATTTCATTTTTATACATATTGTTTTAAATGAAGGTTCTTCTGTTTGTGCTCAAAACCCACACACTGCCGCTGATAATTAATAGAAATTGAGTAGTCTTTTCTTCATTCTGGTATCTCAAGAAAAATATAAGTGATCTAGATTTGGTTAATATTTCCAATTCTTAAAATCAGTTGGCACTATTATTCCGGCTTACATACTAGAATCACAACTCAGCTCTGAGGCAAAGTCTTTTCCATTGTTTCATCCCTGCTTTGTCACCTGTAGTGAAATGACATTGAACCCTCAAAGCATTCAAATATTTTTTTTTGAAACTTTTGAAATCTATTAACAATCAGTTTAAAAAAAAAAAACCAAATCTCAGAAGCCCTTACTTTTTTCTAAAAAGTATCACATTAGGCTGTAAAGCCCATCACTTACATGTTTTTAGCCTGCCTGGAGTTATGATTTGGAGAATATACAGCAAGTCCCTGTGTTAAGAACACTCCAGTTAAAGGACAACCCATAGTTAAGAACGGAGCCTATTGCATCAGACTCCAAGTTAAACATATAATGATTCAAGTTAAATATGCAATGGTTCAAGTTCATTACTCGGTACTACTTATACAGCATTATACAATAATACCGTTCCAGCTTCTATACAAATTTGATTTAAGAACAGGCGTTGGAAACAGAACCTTGTTCTTAAACTGGGGACTGCTTGTTTAGTAGGGGAACTATTTGGGAATGATATGCATCATGATGTGACATATGCATATGTACACACATTTTAAGTAGCAATAGCAGATGTTTTATTTCTTTTGTGCTTACAACTAGCACAGTATAGACATGGAATTAAAAAAAACTGAAACAGTAACACATTACAGTTAATCCTCACATCATGATATAAAATATGATGCCTTTAAACTAAAAAAATCCATAACAGATTTTGTTATTCTTATTTTATTGTTATAAACTATAAATTATATCTATAGACTACATTACATTCTATATTTTGCAAAATCCTAAAATAACTTAAGAGTGTACTTATGTTCATGAGATCCATTTAACCTCAAACTCACAGGAGGGAAGTTCAAAAGTAATATTAGAAAATATTATTTCACCGAAAGAGTAATGGAAGCTTGGAACCAACTTCCAGCCGAGGTAGTGGGTTAATCATTAATAACTGAATTTGAACATGCTTGTGATAAACACATGTCCATCATCCAGCAAATTTAAAAATAAAATAAATCTAAAAATAATTTAAATAATTTAAATTAATTAATTTTTAAAAAAAAGGCAGACCTAGATCTTTTTCTGCCAACAGTTTTCTATGTTTCTGTGATAACAGAAAGCTATATAGAAGCATTATTTGCACCACCCAAATGTAAGCATTTTCCTGAGCATATTCCCCTGCAATAGTAATATTCTGATTTTTTAAATTAAAATTATGAATATTGTATTTTGAGGATGGAGTATCTCTACGGATTAGTTTAAATTGATTTGATATTTGAATTACTGTTTTGAAGTTATCTCTGAACAATCAGAATGAGACACAAATTCACTGGCAACTAGTTGCTACAGAGAACAGGTTTTAAAAGAAGACAAAAATTGTTTTAATAAGATGGGAAAACTCAAAGCTATACAAAGAATGACTTTATTTAAAGTTGTAAATTTGAGACATTTTTACAATCTCAGTCATATAAAAACTATTGTTTTGCATGTCAGCAGTTAGAAAATAATGCATGGCTTAAAATAGTTTTCTCACCATGTGGTCACTATGCACTTTCCTCTAGAGCAATCCACACCCATTGGTTTGGGCTAAACTCAAGGGTTTCCCATTCTGGCCGGCTAAAGCACTGAGAGATAAAGATGGTCAAGTTGATGCTCGTTTCTTTGGTCAACATGACAGGTGGGAATTAATCAAAAGATGATGGAATAATTCAGATCATTCCTTTTTGGTGAATGATTAGGTGGTAGCTGCATTAGTTAAAATGTTAATATTCTGCAAATAGTGATTTTTGTACAGAATATAAGAAGCACATTGGGATAACTCATTTAAAAAAAATCTAAAAAGATAACATAATTTTGTCCACTGAAGTGATACATTTAGTCAATTTTGGTAACCGATGTTTACATGTTACCAACCATGACAGAATTATGAATTAGAAGGTCCATTGAGTTAGGATTTGTAAAAGGAATTTTTGTTCAGAAATGGTCATGGTGGACCATTAACTTGAGTGCTGTAAAAAGGAGGAATTTTCAGGGCTGGCTACATAAAAGCTTTAAACCTCAGTGTAAATCATGAGGGAAGGATTTATCCCACATGGTTTGAAAGATTTGATATTGGTTCAAGTGACAGAAAAAGCCTCTTTGTTCACTGCTATCATTTCTGTGATACAATTACAGGATTTCTAACTATTTCTAGTATTCTTTACTTAACAGGAAACTTTATGTATACATAGACTTCATGAAGAGAGCCAATTAAAATATGGGCTTTTATTTTTATGAAGAAAGTAATTGTTTTCCTGGATTTTAACTAGTATCCTCAAATATGTAGAAATGTTTATATTTATTATGGGAAAGCCTTCTTTTACTGTCCTGTTGGTCAGCATGAGGCCACCAAATGTAACAGTAGAAAGAATTATTCATATATACTAATAGTTTTTGGTTTATCAACTTAGTCCTAGGAAATCACCACATATGTAGAATGGACTAAATGATAATGTAAAATAAAATTGCAAAATGATTTGCTGTGCAACAAGAGAGTAACTGAAGTTGACAGTTATTTCTTTGTTATTGTATCATGTTCAGTTTAAGAAATTTGAATTGCAATATATAGTCTTCTTTTGCATATCATCTGGTATTTGTAGGTTGGATTTTGAATTTTCTTAATTGATTTTTAATGAATTGTTTTCAAAGCTGTATTTCTAGAACTATTAATTTTTTGGGGGGACTGATTAAATAGAACTTTCAGTTTACAAGTAATTGCTAAATAAAGTTTCTACCTTAAGCATGTATCAAACACCCATTGAAAAGTGTAAGAATTGCCTTTAACAGTGTTTAGAATTGAAATAGAAATTAGATACCATACTATTTATATGGTTTCTTTTACTGTCTTATTTGCAGGGCCTGGGTTCCAGTAAATAATTGCTACCTCATGTCTAAAGAAATTCCTTTTTCCGTGAAAAAGACTAAAAGCATATTCAACAGTGCAATGCAAGAGATGGAGGTTTATGTGGAGAACATTCGTAGAAAGTTTGGCGTATTTAATTATGCACCTTTCCGGACACCATATACTCCCAACAATCAGTACCAAATGTTGTTAGACCCTTCAAATCCTGGGGCTGGAACTGCTAAGACAGATAAACAAGAGAAAATCAAACTTAACTTTGATATGACAGCATCACCCAAGATTTTAATGAGCAAACCTATGCTAAGCAGCAGTACTGGACGAAGAATTTCCCTAACAGACATGCCACGTTCACCAATGAGTACAAATTCATCAGTACACACTGGATCTGATGTTGAACAGGATGGAGAGAAAAAAGCAACCTCTAGCCACTTTAGTGCAAGTGAAGAATCCATGGACTTTATTGATAAAAGTACAGGTAAGAGTACAGAAACAAAATTGCTACATCAATTGGTAGTAGTTGAACTTTTAACATCAACCAGTGCATGGAATTTCAAAAAACTGAAAGGAAAGTTTGTCTAATGCTTTATAGGATGTGTTACTACCGGTAGACTCAGGTGCAGCAGTATTCCTAAAGCTTCTATCCAATGTTCTTGGGACCAATTATAAGAGTAGAGTAGAGGCTTAAAGGTTGTCTCCCACACTAATAACAGGGTAAATTGTGGTAGGTCAGTCGCCTGGGAAGAATTTAAATTATAATGTAGGGAAGAGCCATGAGTTATTGAACAAAAGGTATCACAGTAGAGGGGCTTCATGCAGGAAGAGGAGCATGATATGGTTATTTGGTTCAAGCAAACTAGTACATAGAAAAATGCTTTGTAGTCTTCAGGGTTAATTGGACTCTCACTCCCATTAATATCCTGTGCACTCAACAATTTTTCAGCAAGGTGTCTGCTTAGTGCCCTGCAGATTTATATCATATTACATCATTGTGGATCACACTCCTAATTTAAAAGAACTTAGTAGTCTAAAATAAAAATTAATTTCTGGTTGTCCTCAGCTGCTAAATTATAATGAAACAGAATCAGAGTTCAGAGAATACTGAAATGATAAGTACATAATAATAGGGATTGGATTTCAAAATATTTCATGCCATTCTTCCAATTTTTTGTACATTTTTCTTGGAGTATAGGAAAATAGTACTTAATTTTCAGAAACAAGATTTGACTTACAGTGAAGGGCAAAAATATTAAGATAATATAAAACAATCAAGTTAATTTATTGTTTCAGGAATATTTATGTCAGCAGCACTATATTTAACATTTTTTATTGGGCCACAGATAAATGAAATAATCTGATCTTGAAGAAACTCAGAATTTGCTTTCTTTTTTAAAACTAATGCTTGCCAAATGTTAGCATTAAGCAGAATAATCTATTATAAGCCAACTATAATTATTATGATCCATTTGGAAAGTTCAGCTATTCTATACCAAGCATTATCCTCAACATTCTAATCTGCACCTAATTCCTTAGGTCAGCGGTTCTCAACCTGTGGGTCGCGACCCCTTTGGGGGTCGAACGACCATTTCACAGGGGTCGCCGCGCGCGTTAGCCCACCATCTTGGTGCCACCGTCACTTGCAGGGTGAGTTTGGCCGTGCCTGCGGGTCGCCGGACAGCCGATAGCGACAGAAGTGGGAGACTTCGCCCACCCGCCCGGATGCCGCCATTTGGGTTCTTTTACCCTCTGCGCATGCGCAGAACGCTTTGCGCATGCGCAGAGGGTAAAAGAACCCAAATGGCGGCGTCCGGGTGAAGTCTCCCGCTTCCGTCGCTATCAGCTGTCCGGCAACCCGCAGGCAAGCCCGAACCGGGAGCATTTCACCCCTGGTGCCACGCCCCCTTTGTCACCTCATCCCGCGCGGGGAGGGGGTCTCGGTGGCGGGGGGGGGTCGCGGCATTAGAAAGGTTGAGAACCACTGCCTTAGGTGAATGACAAATAATATCAGAAGACCACCTACATGTTGATGTACGGCTGTTTCTGATATAAAGCAAAGAAGTAAATGTTACTTCATTTGGATCCAGTCTGGATATCTTTGAACTTGATATTTTTCTTTAAATAATTGTTTTTGTTCTGCTATTTAGCAATTTACCTATGGAAAGTAGATTTTCAACATTTTAGAATAATTTTTTAAAATTTGTTATGCATTCTTGCTTTAATGACACTTTTTAAAATAGAACTGAACAAAATAAATTGTGCCTTATTTGTTTGAACAATGACTTTGAGGTTCTAAATTGTACTTTAGTATATTTGTGATATTCCTGTTATATGTATACATATACATACAAACTAGTCATCAAAATCTTAAGAGGATTGAATATCTCACCTAATTTTGAACTCCTGCTCTCATTTCATTTATATTTCTTGGATATTCTATGGAAAGAAAATAAAAATATTAGGAATATATGCAGTACTTATGTGTCTTCAAATATTCCTAGTTTAAGAGTTTGTAGTGTATGTTCTCTTGTGAAAAAAATTGATCAGCCACTTCCCACAAGCAGGATTTTTTCAGGTCTGTCATTCTATACTTCATGGCTTTTGCTTACGGCTGCCTGGGCAGTTGTTATTAGCTTGTCTTTTCTCACTTATTGCCTTCAGATAGATTTTTCAAAGTATTATTGTTATTCTGCAGACCTGATCATTCTCCTGGTCTCTATTGATAACTTTTTCGTTATTTCAAATTGACCATTATTTAGCCACAATGGTTGTATTAACCACTTTAAGTTGCATTAGAAAAAATGATATGAAAACCAAAAGATTACTCATGGCTTTGCATTTAAAGACTAAACAGCATATTGAAATGAATTTTATAACATAAATATTATCCTAGTCTTCTTGCTTAGCTTGATACCAAAAGGAGCAGTTAGAATATGATTTATTTTCGCCAGTCATTATATCTGAACTGTCTTAATTAATGAGTAATTAAGTGGCAGCATATAAATGTTCTTGGATGCTTCCTCAAAAGCTAGGCATAATCTGACCTTAGATGCCACTTGATGAAAGACCATTGGATATTGAAAAATCCCTGACGATAGCAGTGACAAACTACAACTACTTTGCTACCAAAGAAACTACATAGACATAGAGTAGTAGTCATCCAGAATTGAACATACCTTAAGGGAGTCTTTTTGCTTTGAATTAGTTATTTTCAGAAAAATTAACCATTAAATGTGGTTAATTATTAAATAGGGTTCATATTTAATAAATAAATATGAAATTTACTACAACAAGAAAAATTAGAAATTTAAATAGCTATATAAAAAAGGAAGAATTCTAAAACTGGATATTCCTGTTCTAAAATGAAAGAGTTAGCAAGTTCATACTTTATATAATTCTTGATTTATATAAGCATTCTACCTATGTTCAGTTTCCCCTGAATATTGGTTAAATGAATTTTAAAAGGTGATAAGAGTTAGAGAGAGTGGTTAGAAATGCATGTTTCATTAGAAGTCTTGAAGAAATTTCTCACTACTTTTGTACCTTCTTATTTCTTTTCTGAATAGTGCCTCAGCGAGGACCTGTTGTTGCTGTGAGATGACATTAGACCATTTAATTTTGACTCCATGGCCAACATACAAAGAACTACATTTGCATGTTCCTTATCTATCTTTTTTTATTGATTTTGTATAAATACCTTATTAATCATTTCCCACATGGGAGAAAGTGTTTGCTCTCAGTTTCAAAAACAATTTGTGACAGTGTAGGGAGTTACTGTTCAAAAAGTAAAGGGAAACAGAAGTTATCTCTGCCTAAATAACCTCAGCTTATATTTGAAATTTACTTTATGTCAATTACATTCTTTTTCAGCTTCTCCAGCACCAACAAGGACAGGCCAAACAGGAAGCTTGTCGGGTAGTCCCAAACCTTTCTCTCCTCAACCATCAACTCCTACAGCTGCAAAGCAAGAAAGAACGTCGACTCCAGGCAGCATTCTTAATCTTAATCTTGGTAAAATAAAATTGTCCATGCAGTAATGGATATGAGATTTACATATGGTAGTGGTGATTAGAGGACACACCTGCTTGCAACTTCTGATACTAAATTTTGGATTAATATTCAAATTTGGATTTGAATATTTGGATTTGATATTAATTTTGGATTAATATTGGTTTTCAGCCGAAATGCAATAGGTGCAGCTGAAAAAATTGATCAGTTTTACTTAAATATGATGGCTGATTTTTGTGGGAGCACTGATTGAAGATTGGACAGACTATATTATTTTAGTATATGGAACTTTTGTATCAACTTAGCCAAGGGTTGTTTGTGTCTTTATTCAGGGTATTTATTCACTGGCATAAGGAATGTTCAGAGTGTTGATTAGGTACAATCTTATACATAATTAAATGCATAATTCTTATCTACTTCTCTCCTGTCCTAAAATAAGCTATTGTAAGTTTCTAATCGTACTTCCAATATTTATTATTATCTCTTTTATTCATTAAACATGAAACTCAGTCAACTGAACATTTAAAAGTGTCACAAATATCACTGACTGGTGCTAATGGTTGATACGGGTTGCTGCCAGCGTCCTAGATATCAACAAAGTATCTTCTTAAAATATATGATGTTCGAAGTAGCGCAGTTTTTTGCAGTTCCGCTGGTGTTATTGCAGGAAGCTGCAATTTCTTGATGTGTTTTGTGAAATTCTTGGACATGGTACCAAGTGCCCCGATGACAATGGGTATCACTGTTACCTGCTCTCTCCTTCCTTAGATCGAAGGTATTATTATTATTATTATTATTATTATTATTATTATTATTATTATTATTATTATTATTATTATTATTATTATTATTATTTATTTATTTATTTATTTATTAAATTTGTATGCCGCCCAACTCCCAAGGGACTCTTTGCAGTAGTAAACATTTGCAGTAGTAAACAATAATAGTTAATGAATGTAATTAAATTAGTTTGTGTTTGTTTAAAATTCAGTTACATAATGGAAATATTTTTAACTTAATATTCTAGATCGTAGTAAAGCTGAAATGGATCTGAAAGAGTTGAGTGAATCAGTTCAGCAGCAATCTACTCCTGTGCCACTGATTTCACCAAAACGACAAATTCGCAGCAGATTCCAGCTGAATCTGGACAAAACAATAGAGAGTTGTAAAGCACAACTAGGTATGTGTGTGCATTTGATATGATTGATTGTACAGCCACCGAATACATTCTTTTTGTCAATACTTCATAAATATAGTGTGATGATATAGTATTAGCTCTGTATCCAAAGAAGCCAGGATTCAGAGCCCTTCGTGTTCTGATTTTTGAACAAGCAAATGCTACTTCCATACAGTATAAAAATATGAAGGATTTTCTTTCACAGGATTTTTAAGATTTGAAATCAGTGGGCTGCTATGATTAGATATGTTATATGCATGTTCACTGATTCACATGGCTTTATTTTTAAACTATAAGCTATTGGAAATAAATGGGGTAAAAATGTTTCTTTTTTATGATTAGGAATCAATGAAATATCTGAAGATGTTGCAGTAGAGCATAGTGACTCAGAGGATTCTGAAAAGTCAGATTCCAGTGATAGTGAATATATCAGTGATGATGAACAGAAATCCAAAAATGATCAGGAAGAAGAAGAAAAAGAAGGTATAAGGAGTGATAAAGAATCTTTAGTTGTGAAAAAAAAACTAAAGCCACCAACTCCAACAGAAGAAAAGGAGGAAATTAAAAGTACAAGCTCAGAAGTGGAGAAAATAAATAGCCCTGTCAAAGAGAAGGCAAATGTAGACTCTGATAAAGAACTTTCAGAAAAGGGGAAAAGTTTGTCACATCCCACAAAGGAAAAACTGAAAACTAAAGAAGAGACAGACTCACCAACAGTGCATCTCGGTCTAGATTCTGATTCAGAAAATGAGCTAGTTATTGACTTAGGTGAAGACCAGTGTGGCCGTGAGGGACGAAAAAACAAAAAAGAAGTCAAGGAATCGCCTCCTAAACAAGAAGGTAGGATACTTCAGCATTTTTTCTTGATCATGAAAATACTGAATACCACTTTCAGAGCTGTCCTGAAAGCCCTTAATGAAAGATTATTATTATTTTTTTGTATTTTTTGTATTTCTAGACTGATGAAAACAATTTATTTAAAAATGGAGCTATTACGTTGTTCTAGCTTTCTGCAACCAAAACTATATGACTTTTACATAAAAGAAACTTTTATATAGTAGGAAGGAGTTGGAAAACTCAAAATAATCCAAATATGTCTTCAGGTGCAAAAATGCTCGAGGAATATTAAAAAAAACTACTCCAGCAAATCAGTACAAGTAGTGCTGCTTTAAGGTCCATTTGTTCAGTGACTGTTCAAAGTTATGATGGTACTGAAAAAAATGGGCTTCCAGCCAATTGCAGCGCCTTCATAAAAAAATTCAGGCCAGCCAGCCCACATTTATGGCTGCCCCTCATCACCTAGCTCTTCCTTGTCATTTTTCCTGCTTTCCCTTCACTGGTCTAGCCATCCCAGTCATGCATGGGACTCTTGAGAATTGCCACACTGTGCCTCTGGGGTTGCTTGTACCCTGACCCATTATTGCTGCGCTTGTGCTGTGCCTCACACACCCCACCCCCTCATACCTTGTTGGCGAACTGCACCCTCCTCTTTCTGGTAACATGCCCTGCCACATCTTGCCAGCCAACTCTACCACCAATCCCACAGTGCTTGTGCCTTGTGACCATTCACACACTTTCCTCCTGTCCCTTTGTGCTCACATGGCACGTTGTCTGCCACCCTTGCACCCATTGCTTCCTTCACCTAAGCAGCAGCCATCCCCACCCATGCCTTGCCAGCCACCTGCATACAAGGGGTGGGTTCTAAATTTTTTTACTACCGGTTCTGTGGACGTGGCTTATTTTGTGGTTGTGGCTTGATGATCATGTGACAGTGGGCGTGGCTTCATGATCATGTGACTGGGTGGGCGTGGCTTCATGGTCATGTGACTGTGGGCGTGGCGTGGTTGTCGTGTGACGGTGGTCATGTGACTGGGTGGGCGTGGCTTGGTGGTCATGTGACTGGGTGGTCATAGCTGGGCAATCATGTGACTGGGTGGGTGTGGCTGGTTGGTCATGTGACTGGGTGGGCGTGGCCAACTTGATGTCACTCACGTCAAGCGTTAGGGTTAGGGTGCCTGGCCTCTCCTCGCCTCAAAGGCCTCAACGAGATTTCCCTGTCTATTTATTTACTACTACTGAACATCCAAAATATACTATTTAGTCCTATGT